>JACXGK010004646.1:0-12400 GCA_016801125.1 Novumbra hubbsi
CCGCCGCTGCCGCCCCCTGCGGAGCCATTGCCGCTTCCGCCCCCTGCGGAGCCGCCCCCTGCAAGGCCACCGCCGCTGCCGCCCCCTGCGGAGCCGCCGCCGCTGCCCGCCCTCCCCCCTTGTTTGACTCTTGCGGCCTGGAGGCCGCGCTTTGGGGGGGGGCTCTGTCATGCCCTGGCTGCGAGCCCCTGGCCGTTTCAGGGCAATTCTAAAAGTGAGGCCTCTAGCCCTCTTCATGCCGCTGTGGGCTCCCCAGTCAGAGCAGCTGCATTCAGTTGACTCTGATTGGGGAGCCTACTTAGGTTCGTTTTCCAGCCACACCCGGTGTGGTTTATTGTTTGTGCTTATCTCAACAGTTCACGGTTTGTCCTTTGTTTAACTCCTATTTCATGTAGATACGCTACACGTTATTTGTATATTGTTTTATGTTTGTTTGAACCTTTCATTTGTTCGTTTTTCGTTTACAGTTCGTGTACTTTGTTTTGTGTTATTGGGATTAAATACAACTTTTCTTTATACAAAATGTCCACTTTTGGTTCCGCCACACTACAAGACCGTGACAATAGCCATCCTTATTCATCCTACAGTTCTTGCACTATGGAGATATGACAGGTATCAAAATGTGCATCTTGTTTCTGATAGTGTAAATTTTGTGGCAAGGTTTAGGAAATATTCAAGTTTTTGTGGCAGAAACATAGCCACACTGAACAATAGGTAGCTAGCCACACTGAACGCTGGTTTCCTAGCAACATGTACGGAGTGTTACCCCTCTGTGACGTCGGCTCAAGTTTGGCAGGCCAACCACCGGTGAGACCGCTTTCTTAAACCCTCAGTTCAGTATCACTAGCTGAGTTCCACGATGTGCCCGATGAGGTGTGTTGGAGCAGGGAAACAACATGCTGTTTTTACCTGTGTTAACTTACTGCCGTTACACAGCTGGACACCGGACACACAGCTAGTGCGACTGCAAGCACACTTTACAATTTCCCCAGAAATTTTACCTGTTCTAATACCTGTTCATTTTTGGGTGGATATTGGTCTAATTCTGCCCTGCGTGTAGCCACTGTATGTGTTTGTTCCAATCTAATTTGGCAACCTATTTGACCGAGCTGCAACAGGTCCTTTTCATTTTTATAGGTTCTCACTGATGTTTCCATGGGAGATTAAAATGGTAAGAGACAGCAGAGCCAATAATGTAGCTGTCCCCTCACGAGCTCATTTGATCAGGTATGCATTTGTGTCACCACAGATGAGCACATTTCCCTGGGCTTTGAAATGGCTTGTTGCTTGCTCAGAAGTGGGGAATGTTTCCTCAGAGGTATATTTGGATTCTAAGGTGGGATAAATATTGCGCAGAAGGACACATGGTTTCCTGTCTGCAATAATAAAATGTTCTGCTTTATTAAAATGCGATATTTGATAATATTACAGTTTTTCTAAATTGCAAAAACCCCAAACCCCATTCTCTAAACCAAATTCTCAGTGGCCTAAACCAGTTTGTCGAATCACTCACTCTTTTGGTAAAACCTTGAACACATTCTGGTAGTTTGACACCATTTCCAAATGCATTCACTCTTTTTGCAAAACTCTAAACACATTTTTCACTAACTAAATCACATTTCACACTGTGATTTCACAATGGTAAACACTGTGTCAAAACTTAAACACACCTACAACACAGTTGTCATTGTTTACACACAATGACTCAAAATAGTCAAATTGCAAAGAATATAACTCAGTTCAGAGCATACGGGTGGCACAGGTCGGAGAAAGAGCAGGAAGAATGAATCTCTCATTGAATTTGATTATGCAGTTGGTCCACATCTTTGATATATTGTAATGTGATTCTTTGGTCATTGGGCTTTTACATAGTGGACTACTGTATTTTTATGCCACTGCTGGTATACATACATTAAATACTGAATTACTTGCTGTATTTACAGTATTCCATATTTTTTGTGTTATTATACTTTTGTATTGCAAAATGTGTTTACTATTTACAATTACAAAACTGTGTCCACATTCCCTGCATGCTGTGTTCTCTATTTTTTCATGTAGTGTCTAATGAATGCTCTGAAGTGTTTATATTTTGACTGGCTGGGTTTACGATCTGATCTGAAAGCTATGTGTAATTTCGAGAACAGAGTAAATGGTTTTGAGGCGAGTGTTTGATTTTGTCAGAATCGTCTGGGGTTTTGTAACTGTAGTTTGAAGATGTTGGTTTTTTGTTTAGAGTTTTGAGAAAATGGGTGAAGGTTTCAAGAAATGAGTTTTAGCAATTGTGAAAAACTGTAAGGGGGTCAATTATACATTGTAGTTCAGATGATCAGTTGTCCTTCAGTGACCGACAATCACATACCTCACTCTTTCCTTCCTGCTTCAGAGAATCTGCTGCCCTCACTTGTCAGACAATCACATACCTCACTCCCTCCTTCCTGCTTCAGAGAATCAGCTGCCCTCACTTGTTAGACAATTACATATCTCACTCCCTCTTTCTTGCTTCAGAGACTCAGCCAAATGGCAAACAATGTTGGCATGCTCTTGTGTGCCCCAGTTCACCATAGCTCCTCCATTGGGGGGTTATAAGTATTGAAGGGTCATGTGGGAATGATTGGAGGCCATGTTGGTAGGTGGTCACTAGGGGTCAAAAGGGAGAAGGAAGGGTGGTGGGCGGGGTCAGGTAGAGGACATGTTTATATGGTTAGTTGAATGTGTCACTGTACCGTCCCCACATCTCTATAGAATCTTGGTTTTCCATGCTTTCTCTGTCTCTCTCTCTTTCTCTGAATCTATGTATCTCTCTATGTCTCTCTCTCTATATCTCTTTCTCTGTCTATATGTCTCTCTCTATGTCTCTTTCTTTCTCTATGTCTTTCTCTATGTCTCTTTCTCTGTCTCTATGTCTCTCTCTATGTCACTTTCTTTCTCTATGTCTCTCTCTATGTCTCTCTCTATGTCTCTTTCTCTGTCTCTATGTCTCTCTCTCTATGTCTCTTTCTCTGTCTCTATGTCTCTCTCTCTATGTCTCTCTCTAGGTTTCTTTCTCCCTCTCTATATCTCTCTCTATGTCTCTTTTTCTGTCTCTTTGTCTCTCTCTATGTCTCCTTCTTTCTCTATGTCTCTCTCTATGTCTCTCTCTATATGTCTCTTTCTTTCTCTGTCTCTCTCTATGTCTCTCTCTATATGTCTCTTTCTTCCTCTATGTCTCTCTCTAGGTCTCTTTCTCGGTCTCTATGTTTCTCTATATGTCTCTTTCTCTGTCTCGATGTCTCTCTCTATGTCTCTTTCTCTGTCTCTATGTCTCTTTCTCTGTCTGGACGTCTCTCTCTATGTCTCTTTCTCTGTCTCTATGTCTCTTTCTTCCTCTATGTCTCTCTCTAGGTCTCTTTCTCGGTCTCTATGTTTCTCTATATGTCTCTTTCTCTGTCTCGATGTCTCTCTCTATGTCTCTTTCTCTGTCTCTATGTCTCTTTCTCTGTCTGGACGTCTCTCTCTATGTCTCTTTCTCTGTCTCTATGTCTCTTTCTCTGTCTCGATGTCTCTCTCTATGTCTCTTTCTCTGTCTCTATGTCTCTTTCTATGTCTCTCTCTATGTCTCTTTCTCTGTCTCTATGTCTCTTTCTATGTCTCTCTCTATGTCTCTTTCTCTGTCTCTATGTCTCTTTCTATGTCTCTCTCTATGTCTCTTTCTCTGTCTCTCTCTCTCTTTCCTTCACCTTTCAACCTCCTCTCCCACTCGCTCCGTCTCGGCTTCCAGTCTTTTAAAAAATTCAGGCCAATTTTTCTCACCATCAGCACTTTGGCTCGGCTGTCCTTGTTTTCTTGTTTTTTTCGATTGGCTCACACTCAAGTGGGATATCATGAGTGTGTGTGTGTGAGAGAGAGGGTGTACTCATGTTGGATTGAGAGGTTGGCATGCTGTACCTTGTGTTGTGGGCCAGACAGTCCACATGGCCTCTCCCCTGTTTGACGCTCATATTTTCTATGTGCTGATATCTGGTAGATGCTACTGTGTGTAAATATACTGATCTTAATGTAATAGATACATGTAGACAAGGAATAATAGGTCCTTTATGAGACAGAACCTTCCTTTGTAATGCTAGCTACCCCAATGGGCTATTCCTGTTTGTCAACATAGAGCATAGATTTTCAGATCTACTTGCACTATATAGCTATTCTCTCAGGCCGGCTAGGGCTGCCCTTGAACGCCTTGACCTTTATGACTTCCTGGTTATAGCTGTGTGGATTGAAGCAGAATGGCTTGGGGGGGATGTCTAAGACCAAAGCTTGCCATGATATTCAGCTCTCCTGGATCCGTTGAGAATCGTTGCACGTGACATGGCCATAGAAACTGTTGGATACCTAAAAGAACATCTTTCTTCGAAATGTAGCTTGGCAGTTCAGCTGTTTTTTTCTTAACCTCCACTGTATGTTTCCTTTATAGAATGAAAAGCATCTGCTTTTGTGACAGTTAATATGAATCTTGACAAAATGCTTTGTAAGGCCATCCAATCCATCTTAGTCCTATTCTGTATGATAGATTCATATTTTTATAGGATTGGTCATGAGTTCTTTGTTAGGCCCTGAACAGCTAAAATTCATAACTCAGTCCATTTTATATTGTGAAAAGACCTTTCAATCGTATTGTCATCTGCCACGACAATACATTACCTCAGAAATGTCACATCGACCCAATCCAAGGCAGTAGTACTCCACAACGCCACTTCTCTTTAAACAAGTAGCGAGGCTATACAGAAAGAGATCGAGAATGAAATGACGAGGAAAGGTGTAGATGTGCATGTACTGTGTATCTGCCTTTCGCTCTCTGTCTCTCTCCTCTCTATCGCTCTCCCCCCTCTCTGTCACACCCCCTCTCTCTCTCTTTCTTCATCTCTGTCTCTCACTCTCCTCCAAACCCATTTTATAAGCTTCAGCGTAAATCACTGTAAAGTGAATGTACAGTATGGATCGCCGTTAGCTATTACTGCATCCCATCCCCCCATTCTCCACCGCCACCTCCCTTTGTCTACTTATCCCTCTGTCCCATACCCCCCCCCACCACCACACACCCACCCCATCACCCTCTTTTTCCCCCTCCTCCCTGGTTGCTGTCAGCCATGGTGGCGTGTTAAACTCCTGACGGCGTAGCCCGGTGAATAATTTATAGCGGGGATGTGAAAGTTTGATGCGTGGCTGGCGGGCAGATTTAACCTGTAGGACGAGCATGCCTTTACTCATCAGCCGGCTTTCTCCCTGCCCTCTCTTTTTCCGTCTCTCACACACACACACACACACACACACACGCACAACACGTTGTCTGTCCCCACGGACGGCCGGCTACATTAACACCGGTGCAGAAACGTTTTCAAGATACTGCAGTAAGACGGCGACACAGATTCATGAGGGGAGTTCTCCCGCAGGGACGTCTTGCTGGAGCCGTACTCAATGAGTGCCACGGGCAACACACAAACAATGTGTTCAGTTGAATGGCAACCATCCTAGATGTTTGGTCAGGGAGTTGGTGGGATCTTTAAAAACTGTGTGTGTGTGTGTGTGTGCACGCATGTAAGGGAGATTTCTGTGTGTTTGCTTGGGCGCGTGTGTAAAAAACAGTCCAGCTGAAAACGCTTCTGTTTTCTCCGTCTCTCTGTCCCTTTCTGGATTCCCGTGGGATGTGTGTAGGAGCCCTGGAGGTGACAGGGACAACTGAATATCACTCACCACAGAATCATACGTTTGAGCGTTCAGACTCAAGGCTTGGGATGCGGTTGAAACAGAAATTTTGCAATAGTTAAGATTTCTCAGTTCTTTTTTCGGAGAGGTTCAAAAGAAGGGAACAAATGACCATGGGTTGTGTCTCAACAGGGAAGAAGAGCTAACAAAGGGACTGCCTTGCACTAGGATCGAACGCAGTTTGAGGCAGATCTCCGTCCCAGCGAGCCGTCAGCTGCCTTGACACATCCTTGACCGTTGTCCCAAGTGGACCGTTGTACATCAGGGTCCTGTGAACTTGGACAAACATCCCCCTTCGTCCCGGAAGCTGGGCGCCCTCTCAGAACGCCCCCCCCGCCTGCTGATTTATTCATGATATGACCGTTAATATCCTCCACAATGATATGACCGTTAATATCCTCCACCATGATATGACCGTTAATATCCTCCACCATGACACAGGAGTCTGCATCCATCACCAGCCCGCAGGCACCTCCATGTTCGCGGGCGTCTGGCGGTGTGGATGCGTGTCTGCCGAGGTCACAGTGAGTTGGAGGATGCGGAGGTGTGAGGCGTTGAGATGCAGGCCAGAAGGGGGACATTGTGTGGGTCTCTGGTATGGGACCGCCTCCTGGCCTTTTAGCTGTTGACGTGGCTACAGCAGTAGGTGGAGGAACGCTGGATATGTGGTGGATATCATGTGTGGAACAAGAACAAGTTTGTAATGGCGTCTGTCCGTATACCTGTTGCCTGCCCGCGATGAACAAGGATTCCACATTTCCATACGCGGGGCGTACTGTACATGTTGTAACACGGTAGGTAGTGACTGACTCTGCCAAGTCAACGGTTTCCCGTTCTACGTTAATTGCAGCGGGCTCACGTGCCATGTCTAAGCGGGTTCCTGATTGGAAGCGAATCGCTTCAGACAAGCGACGGAACATTCTTTGAGGTTGTCAGGAAGTGTTCTTGGTCTTTCATTCGTGGCAAACTTTCCTCCCGTTTGGCCATTGGCCTGAGGTGTCTCGACGATGTGGCTCTCCATCCTGTCTACAGAACAGTTGCAGTACATCGTTTTGTCGAGCCACTCTTCTTCAAGTGCGTCAAAGCGTTTCTTTTTCTGTGCGCTTATTGTCTATTAGCGGCTTTAATTTAACGATGAGGAATAGGTGGGCGAATGGAGCATAAGGGAGTGAGGGAAGAGTGATTTCATTTGGTCATAATCTCATTTGCTTTGATTAAAAATGTATGCAAATCCCTCATAGCGTTGGGATCAGCGAGAAGAGTGGACACCCTTCTCGCCACGTCCTCCTCCTCTCCTCACGCTCCTCCGTTCCGGCCCTCCCCCTCTTTTTCCCCTTACCACTAAATGAGGAGTCGCGTGAACAAGGAGCCCACAGTGTGACTGTAGAAGCTGTATGGACGCCATACGCCATGTGGCAGACATCCTTTATCCATAGCCACCCGCCGTGGGGTTCGGACGCGGATGGATTGGACCATGTACCATCGGACAATGTACAGTGTGTGTCGTCCCCGATACTACCGGCTGTGGAGTCCACGTTGCAGACCGACGTTCCCGACCGACGTCCCAATTGTTTTATTCCAGTGTCTTTACTGACATGAAATACAATTTGTAGTTTTTAGCAAAGCGGTGTATATCACTGAATATTGGTTGTTGCTGTGAGTGAAAATGTACTGCCTGTATATATATTGTTTCTGCAGCAATAGACCTTTACAAATGTGGTCTTTGAAACTCAAAAGCTAGTGCCAGACATTGATAATATTGGAAACGTATTGGTCAGACGTATTCAGATGCTTTTAAATTCTGCAGAGGTATTTCAAATGATTTTTTAAACCAAAAGGCAGCCAGGGACTTTAAAACCTGTGTCCTGTGTGCCGTCCTTGTGGCTTCCGGTAGCTCAGTGTTGCTGCATTCTCTATTAATTGTGAGTGGTTCATGTATTTTAGGCGGGTAGACCAGACTGGTGAGAATTGTGGCAGTGTAGTAGCATTTTCCCCCCTACAAATGTTGTATTTCTCGACGTAAAACCAATGTCGCCTTTTAATAATTGATTTAGAACGTCAGTTTTTTTTAAATAAAGCATGAAACTGAACAAAATGTCAATGTAATATTTGTAACTCAGTGAAATGAGAGGGCTAAAAAGTATTCGGAGGTATGCATACTTTTGAAAGGCACTATGTGTGTCAACTCACTGGAGGAGTCATTAAATACCAGAGAGGCCAGAGAAAAATTATGAATAATTAAAGACTGACAAACACCCACACATTTCCCATATTTGGAGTCCACTTTACAATTCAAGTCAAATGTATCTTGGTGGTAACTATTAGTATGTGAGGACATCCCCCGATGGGGCTGTGTAGGGCCGCTGACATGGGAAGGTTCCACACTACCATGCACTTCACTTATTTAGGCCTGGCATCTACTCCTCAGCCTGGGAACATACTCTAGAAACAATCAGTTCCACAAGATAGCACTAATAACCAAGGCTGTTCAGGTGTAATGTGAGGTGCTGTTGTTGTTGTAAACCAGCTTGTCAGCAAAGGCCTGCCCTATGTAGCTATCAAATGAGCTGGGCAATTCCAAATTCAGCACTTTACACACACTACATGTGTACAGTTCACATACACACAACAAGGTTTTACTGTAGAGGTTGTGGGTTCGATTCACAGTGGGATCTCTCTGGATAAGGGAGTATGCTAAATACCTACATTTTAAATGTACGATTCTTGTTGTAGAAATTCTGTTCTTTACTTTTCTCATTCGTTCACTGGAACAGAATTGTTTTTATAGACTTGAGTATAACATAAACATAAGGATTGGGGGGAAAAGATATGAGCCTTTAATAAACATTCAGGCCATAGGGAAAATATATGAGCAAATAATAAACATTTAGGGAATAGGGAAAATATATTAGTATAGAATAAACAATGAAAGTATGGGGAAAATATCTGAGTATATAAAAAAACATTTAGAGTATGGGGAAAAAATATGCTTTTCATAAATGCGTTCAATGAAATATTATATTATGTTAGGCTACCTAACACATTAGCAGAATCACTTTTAATGACACTTAATGAGTCACCAAAATGACTGGTTACTCCAGTCGATTTCTCCCACCCAGTTCTGATAATTTGCTCAATTACGGGCCAAAAAAGGCTAATTAGTGCATCAGAATTGCACTGCCTGTGTGAATACAACCTCTTGACAAAAATATATTGACAGAAATGACATACTCTTTAATGCAAAACATTTCCTGGGCCATAGACCAATGAAGAGGAAAGCATGGAACTTTCCGATGGTACAAACAGTTGTCTATCGATGAATGTCATAAATAGAGGCCATATATACTTCTATGTCTATATATTAAATAAATATATAAGGATGTTGGTTATGAGTTGGTTTTACAGCTATATTTCAGTAATATATTTTTATTAAAACATATATACATAAACACGTTTTTATAAACATATTGCGCCGACTTATTTAAATGTGTTTTTGGATTGTATTAAAATATTCCATTATATTATTTCAGCGTATGGGTGACATCATCAGTCAGTGCCATCAGGACAGGACAACCACATTCAGATAGCTGTTCACCGCCTGTCTTCTCACTGTTCGGACATGCCGCAGTGGTGGTGGGAGCCTCTGTTTTTCCCCAGCTGGATGGTAATGGTTAGGGGTTGGTCTCAGCCAAACTAGTAAGTTACAGTCTGGGTTGCTTTCATTTCCTTGCACTGTGTTTCAGGAAGGAGCAATGCTGATGTAAGGGACTGAATCATTCTATTTCAGGATACATTTTTTAAACTGGCTTCAGTTTAGATGTGTACTGTGGCCCTGGGGCTTCAAGAGGCAGTTCAGGTCAGACGGCACAAAGCCTATTCCTGTCTGGAAATCTGCCCTGATGAATTCCAGGATGCTGGGCTGGTCTCGTGGTTTCTGGTCTGGTGGTAATTGTCACAGTACAGCCGTGGCCAAATGTTTTGAGAATGACACAAATAATAACTTTCACAAAGTCAGTTTTTATGATGGCAATTTGCATATACTACAGAATGTCATGAAGAGTGATCAGATGGATTGCTATTAATTGCAAAGTCCCTCTTTGCCATGAAAATGCACTTCCAAAACAATCCAAAACAAAAAAATTCCACTGAATTTCAACCCTGCCACAAAAGGACCAGCTGACATCATGTCGGTGATCCTCTCGTTAAAACAGATGAGAGTATTGACAAGGACAAGGTAGGAGATCACTCTGTCATGCTGGCTGAGTTACAATAACAGACTGGAAGCTTAAAAATGGTGGGTGGGGTTTGAAATCATTGTTCTTCCTCTGTTAACCATGGTTACCTATTTACCTGGTTACCTATTACATGCTATAAAGAAGACGGAAACACAATGGCTTATTTTTTCAAACATCTGTTGTCTTACTGAGGGGATTTGATGATGGGTGCCAGGGCTCAGTCCAAACCCATGTTGGGCTACGCGGACAAGTTTTAGCCTGGTTTAAATCTTATTTATCTGAAAGATATCAGTTTGTATAAATAGATGTCAAATCAAAGGTATGTTTTGGTGTTCCTCAAGGCTCAGTTTTGGGGCCATTACGGTTTTCCCTATATATGCTGCCTCTGGGTGATGTCATCAGAAACCACACTGCTATGTTGATGACACACAGCTATACATCTCGATGAAGCATGGAGAAGCCCCCAAAATAGCTACTTTGGAAGCATGCGTCTCAGATAATAGGAAATGGATGACCGATAACTTTTTGCTTTTAAACTCTGAAAAAACTGAAATGTTAATTTGAGGACAAAGAGCTCTTTTGGGAGATCTCACAATGAACCTGGACAGTTGTATAGTCATATCCCAAAAGAATGTGAGAAACCTTGGCGTCACCCTGGACCCTGACCTCTCTTTCGATGAACACATAAAGATTATCTCTAGAGCTGCTTTTTTTCATCTTCGGAACATTGCTAAAATACTTTTGTTTTTTATCAAACACTGATGCTGAAAAACTAATCCATGCTTTTGTTACTTCCAGACTAGACTATTGCAATGCTCTAATCTCCAGTTACCCTGATAAATCAATAAATAAACTTCAGTTAGGGTTGAATACAGCTGCTCGAATTTTAACTAGAACAAAAAAAGTTTAGCACATTACTCTAGTATTAGCTTTTCTACATTTGCTGCCTGTCAAGGCTAGGGCTGATTTTAAGGTTTTACTGTTGACCTATACAGCAGTACACGGACTTGCTCCTGCATATCTCTCTGAAATTATCCAGCCATATATGTCTACACGTAACACAAGATGCAGACCTTTTGGTCGTACCTCAAATTTCTGAACAAACAGCCGGAGGCAGGGCTTTCTCACATAGAGCTCCACTACTGTGGAATAATATGCAAATTACAGTTAGAAATGCAGACTCTGTGGCAATTTTTTAATTGCCACATGGTTTTTGACTAGTGTAGCCCGGCCCAAGGGTTGAAGGGGACCGGAATGGCTCAATACTGTCCACCCTTGCTGTCTTGCTAGGTGGGCTCTCATCTCCACCGGGATACCTGCTCTCCAATGCCACTTGAGGGCGGAGTCACTGGCTTGCTGCTGTCTGTCCTTTGCGCCCATCGAGCAATTGAAATGAACTCTGCTGGCAACACTCGGCCCTCACATAGGGTGGTTGCGGTTAGTCAATGTCCGTTTGGCTGATGCCTGGCAATGTGGGTGGATTGATTTCTTGCCTGTTGGGTTCTGTCCGAGGCCTCCCTTGGATAGGGTCACAGTGTCACTGGACCCCCCTGTCTCAGACAAAAGTTTTTATGCTGCTATATTATTGTGCCGGGGGAGCTGGGCTAGTTTTCCTCCATAACTCTATGTTCCCCTCCTTAACTCTAAGGAATGCAATCTTTAACAACTCTACTTGTCTCCTGTTGCGGTTCAACTTAGAAGAACATGAGGTCTTGGCTTACACCTGTGGAGTAATAGGCTCAGAAGACTTTGTCCCGAGCCCTCCTAGTTTGCTGCAGAACAAGCAGATACCTGACAATTCCAGCTGCCACTCTGCTGACTCCCAACCTAGATCTAGACGATTCCGGCTGCCACCAGGCTTAACCCCTTATCAACCCACCCTGGACTGTTCCTGTCCTGCCAATCTGATCATGCTTGTCACCTAGATCAGGCATTTTAGACTCTGGACACAGCTCATGTGAATTTATTAATTATTAACAGTATTCTTTAACATCACCCTGCACAGCCACAAGAGGTATGACCACCCCTTTGAGCCTGGTTCCTCTCTAGCTTTCTTCCTACAATCCGGCCCCCATAGGGAGTTTTTCCTAGCCACCGTGCTTCAATCCTGTTGTTGCATGCTCACTGGGGTTTTAGACTGGGTGTTTTTGTAAAAGCACTTCGTGACAACTGCTGATGTAAAAATGGCTTTATAAAATTTCTTTATTGATTGATTGAAAACCGAACCTAGCCAATGATTGAAATAAACTATACAGTACTGTGCAAAATGTAATTATTTATATTTTAGTCCCTTTATTAAAATACAGGCAGCAAATACAGGAAACACACAAATCATGAAAATAAATAAATAGTCAGAAAAAAATAGTTCTTTCAGGCAGAAGTTAATATTTAGTGTGACCTCCCTTGTCACTAAACATAACTCTTTTAGGGAG
>JACXGK010004646.1:17722-28462 GCA_016801125.1 Novumbra hubbsi
TAAAGAAACTATAGAGAGGGGTACGGGGGTACACAGAATATAAAGAAACTATAGAGAGGGGTACGGGGGTACACAGAATATAAATAAACTATAGAGAGGGGTACGGGGGTACACAGAATATAAAGAAACTATAGAGAGGGGTACGGGGGTACACAGAATATAAAGAAACTATAGAGAGGGGTACGGGGGTACACAGAATATAAAGAAACTATAGAGAGGGGTACGGGGGTACACAGAATATAAAGAAACTATAGAGAGAGGTTTGGGGGTACACAGAATATAAAGAAACTATGGAGAGGAAATCATCATCTTTCAACGGTGCACAATGAGAAATACTTTAATATTCAATTGTTATATTTGGATAATTAATTAGTATAAAGTCAGTCTATTATTACCCACAAGTTAATGTCTGAACTGAGACATCAAATTGCTTCCTGGAATGGAAGAGCGGTATGCTGGGAAATGTGGCCTTGCAGTGTCATTTGGCCGAGTGAGTCATCCCGCCGAGGCTGGTAGTGCTTTTAAACGAAGCCTGATTGCAGGTAGGAAAGGAGTCGTTCAGTAGCTCTCCATTCATTCCTGGCGAGCCTCCACTGGAAGCGTCCGTGTCATCAAATGAAAGACAGCTGAGGCTGCCAATAAAGACCCTGAGCATGTTGGATGAGGCCCATGTCTCTGTCTCCTCATCCCGGGTACTCTACATCCTTCCACCTCCGTCCGCTTCCATTTCCATAAATCCTCCCCGCGTACAAAGAAACAACACCAGTGTTACAGTGTTAGCGTACAGAACTGGCGCTTCTGCCGGGCTGACTGGTTTATAGACGTTCTGGATGGTTAGCTAAGAATGTCATTACTTAACAATGGATTAGATGCCGCCGCCTGAGCCTTTAATGCCATAGTGAAACATAAGCTGGCCGTACTAAACAGTGGGCTAAGCGCGGATGGGCACTTCCACTGAGCCGTAGCGGTGACTGTGAGAACATAATGGACCCGATTCAGAGTTAAGATTAACACGAAAGTCTGACTTCTGTGTGGAACATACACTGCTATCAGTGTGAGACATAAAACAGACAGATCTTGAGGGACAGTATTGTGAAGTCTGGCACATGAGAATGATGCTGAATACATGCCGAATAAATGGGAGCTAGACTTTATGACGGGGTTCGGGTGTGGCGTGTGTGTGTGGTTTTGGAGTGAAATGATTCTGAAACAATTTGAATAAGAAAAGTGTGTGTTTTTAATGGGATGAACTATATTGACAAAGACTTAAAATGGTGTTACGGTGAAAAGAGTCCCCATCCTGAAGGGAAAGGGTTTTAATAAGACGAAACGTATTGACAGGGACTCCCCTGTACTGTGCACAGTGTTACCAGAAAAAAGGCGGTCTCCCCGGGCTTATGTAAGCGCCTCGACGCCTATGGTGGAGAAGGCCCATATTCGAGTGTTTGAAAGAGCAGTCTCTCCATCTGCAGGGAAGCAGAACCGCAACAAACTGGGTTTTAATTGGGCGAGTCAAGGGAGCGGGAGACAGCAAGACGGAGACTCTGGGAGGGAGGCGGAGGAAGAGGAGGAGTGTGGTTGGGTGAGGAAACGAAGCAGAAACAGATACAAATCACCTGAAAGACTTTGGGTGAGTAGCTCCCCCCCAACCACTTCGCCTGGCGCTGCGGATTCCCCTTACATGTTCTCAACGCCTTAGTTGAAATGTCACGGGAACCAGCGAAGAAAGACGTGAGTTTAACGGTCTGCCTTCCTCGTATTCTGCGGTTCTCTTCTTCTCTGTTGTACTGTAATCGCTGCTCTCCCCCTGGACCTCAGCACAAAGGAGTGTGTGGTGATGTAAATGTGTGTGTGCGTGTGTGTGTGGGTGCGTGTGTGTGTTTAGTCCTCTGGCCCCGGTGGTTGAAGCTAATATCAGATTACAGATGTAAATTGGCAAAATGACAGTCTCTCATTATGACTAATAGGACTGTAGGGGACCATGACCCCTCTCTCTATCTCTACTCCCTCTTTATCTCCACCCCCTACATAACTCCCCCTCTCTTTCTACCCTCTGAGTCTCTCCCCTCTTTATCTCTACTCCCCCTTTATCTCCATCCCCCCTTACATAACTCCCCCCCTCTCTCTACCCTCTGTGTCTCCACCCTCTCTATATCTACTCCCCCTTTATCTCCATCCCCCCTTACATAACTCCGCCCCTCTCTCTACCCTCTGTGTCTCCACCCTCTCTATATCTACTCTCCCTTTATCCCCATCCCCCTACATAACTCCTAACCCGTGCACCTCCACCCCCTCTCTCTTTAAGTCACCTCTATCTAACCCATCTCCTCCTCTCTTTAACTCACCTCTATCATCTCCATCTCCCTCTCTCTTTAACGTACCTCTATCTAACCCATCTCCTTCTCCTTCTCTCATTAACTCCCCTCTATCTCATCTCCCTCTCTCTTTAACGTACCTCTATCTAACTCATCTCCTTCTCCCTCTCTCATTAACTCCTCTCTATCTTACCCATCTCCTTCTCTTGTCAAATCCCCTCTATCTAACCCAACTATTTCTCTTGTTAACTCCCCTCTATCTAACCCATTTCCCTCTCTCGTTAACCTACCTCTATCTAACACATCTCCTTCTCCCTCTCTCATTAACTCCCCTCTATCTAACTCATCTCCCTCTCTCTTTAACTTCCCTCTATCCAACCCATTTCTCTCTCTCTTTCACTACCCTCTATCTAACCCATCTCCCTCTCTCGTTAACTCCCCTCTATCTAACCCATCTTCCGCTCTCATAGACCCCCTCTATCTAACCCATCTCCCTCTCTCTAAATCCTCTCTATCTAACTAATCTCTTTTTTCTCTATTTCCCTCTTCTTTCTTTCTTTCCTGAAATAAGATGAAGAGGGTTTGGAAGAGGACGCACACACAATCACACATACACACCCAAAACAAAAAAATTCCCTAACCCTCAACTTAACCCAGAAGCCTGATCTAAACCAAAACGAACCACTTACCCAAACTGCAACTGTTACTTTAAAACTAAACCATGAACCAGAAATAGCCGCTTTCCTCGTGGGGGCTGAAATGTCCCTTTAAGGTCAAATTGTCCTTGTGGGGATATCCAGTCCCAACCAGGTTATTAACGTCGAATCACACACACACACACACGTGTTGACTACAGAACCCATTCTATATTTAGACTCCAGTCATTTCACAGATCTAACACTCACAAACACACAATAAGCATCTCAATTTCACACCTATACCATCACAAATGGAACAGTACAATATATAAAGTTTTCCCAAAAGCAATCCTATTCACTATCTAGTGCACTAATTTGGGCCAGGGCCCCCAGATACTAACATGTGATTGGAAGATAAGACACAGAACATTTGTAGGGCTTGTGGTTATCATGTCATTGCACAGATAGTTTTCTTCCGTTCAGCTCGAAGATGTCAATTTGCAACTCAACTAACAAGGAAAGTACTGAACACAGATTTACACCAGGCATCATACTCACATCATGGCTCCCCCCCAGCACCCCCCCCCCCCCACACACACACACACACACACACTGGAAAACAATGACCTGGACCAGTTCACCAAATGGAAATGATTAACTGTGGGGAAATGTCAGCTGAGAATAATGACGCTAATGTAATTACAGAACGTGACCTGCAAAGCTGAGGGGACAGTTGCACCACCCACTCTCATAGACTATGGTGATTACAGGAGGCTGTGGTGGAGAGTTACTGCAGTGGGTACTGGTGCTGTTATCCACATACTGTGGCGTGTTCTATGTTACGTGTGTGTGTGTTGTCTGTTCAGTCCCCTGGCCCCGGTGGCTAATGCTAATATCAGATTAGAGATGTAAATTGGCAGAGTGACGGTCTCTCATTATCACTAATGAGACTGTAATGAAGGCCGCCTCATAGATAACATGCTTAGATCTACGTGGAGTCAGGTTTTTCAGGATGATTTTATTTCCGTGCACACCTTTTGGTAATGTGATACCCTCGCCGTGCACACCTTTTGGTAATGTGATACCCTCGCCGTGCACACCTTTTGCTAATGTGATACCCTCGTCGTGCACACCTTTTGGTAATGTGATACCCTCGCCGTGCACACCTTCTGGTAATGTGATACCCTCGCCGTGCACACCTTTTGGTCATGTGATACCCTCGCCGTGCACACCTTTTGGTCATGTGATACCCTCGCCATGCACACCTTTTAGTCATGTGATACCCTCGCCGTGCACACCTTTTAGTCATGTGATACCCTCGTCGTGCACACCTTTTGGTCATGTGATACCCTCGTCGTGCACACCTTTTGGTCATGTGATACCCTCGCCGTAGTTATCACAAGGGTCATGTGATACCCTCGCTGTGGGTATCACAAGGGCAAATAGCAGCGTGATAAAAGCACAGAGTCATATCTTATTGTTGGCTTTTTTGCCTCCAAGATCTCTGTGAATTATATAATGCATTTGCATGCATGTAGAGTAGAAAGGGATTTCCCAAGTTTCTCCTCAGGCCTCCCCTAGTCCTTTTACAATCTTCTTTCAACCTTAAACTAGCATCCAGGATTCAATTCAACCAAGTATCAATCTTTTGACTAATTGAATCAGGTCTGACAGTTTAGTGTTAAAATAATAGTGCAAGATGTTTTGGGGGTGGCCAGAAGAGGTTGGGGAAAACCTGACCTCGGCCATTATCCCACTTTTAGGTCAGGTGTGCTAGGATGTATTCACTCAGCTAAAAAGAGTAGATCATGTTTTGGTCTCTGATGAAGAAAAAAAGCCAAGTTCAGGTTTCAACATTTCACAATAGGTAAGATTTACTGTTTCTAAATTGTGTTACTAAAGAAAACAGCATCTGTTTGTGGATACAAGCTACGATGTTGTTTGCTTTGTCGGTATGTCATTGGACCAGTCCTTGAGACCCGTTTGGGTTCAGTCTTCAGTCTCTTAGTGACACACACCCACAGACTAAGAGAGAGGATTTGGTGGACTTTGTTAGAACTGAGGACTCTGGTTTTGGTGTAAAAATATTGCGGTTTGTACGTGTGTTGCGTGTTTATTTGTGTCTTACAAAACTTTGACAACCAGAAGTATAGAAACTATTGGAAAATCTGGCAAAAGGGGGATGACAAAAGTTTCCAGTCGTTGTCAAAGGTAACGCCGTAACTTTTTCTGGCGATTGTTCCGGCGGCTGCAGAAGTCTAAATGTGAGGTCTCGCTCAACGTGTTTTGAAGAAGAACGAGGAGCCAGGTAGGAAGATGGGTTCTGAGAGTCCTTCCAGATCCATCAACAGAATTCCCGTTAGCAACAGTGACGTCACTCTCAGTTTCCTTCCCACCCTTTTTCTTTTGCAGTTCTTCCAGGTCCTTTCTCCACACAGTCACATTTTTATTTTCGAAGTGGCTAGTGTGAAACAGAAAATGAAAAATCACATATCCCATTGATGTTATTAAAGTGGCCACGCGTTCAGGCGAATTGATGCAGTCTCTGGTAGGCTGTTAGCTGTGTTCAAGGGCATGCGTATGTCTGCTTGGCTCTCAATCGTCTCGGATCAGTGTACCAGGGTGAAGTGAGGTGTAAACACCTTTTTGATTATCACAAGTCAAACACTGACTGACCCGGAGGTCATGACCCCTGGCCTGGAATGGTATGTCGCCCGTGCCTGGATGGCGTCCGCCATCCTATATCCTCTCGTCAATCGACTGCACAGCCGTCTGCTGCCTTTTTATTTCTCCTTTAACGACCTATAAAGGGACCGTTACTTTTTAAATAAACCATAAAGCGAGGATCGTAAAAAAAAGAATGAGTGCAATGCTGGTCCAAGGCCAAGCGCCTGAGAATCCAAGAAGCATGTGAGGAAGAGGGAAACAGAGAGGAAGAGGAAACAGAGAGGAAGAGAAAACAAAGAGGAAGAGGAAACAGAGGGAAATAGAGAGGAAGAGGGAACAGAGAGGAAGAGGAAACAGATAGGAATAGTAAAACAGAGAAGAATAGGGATAAAGAGACGAAGAGGAAACAGAGAGGAAGAGGGAAACAGAGAGGAAGAGGAAACAAAGAGGAAGAGGAAACAGAGAGCAAAAGGGAAACAGAGAGGAAGAGGAAAACAGAGAGGAAGAGGGATACAGAGAGGAAGAGGAAACAGAGAGGAAGAGGAAACAGAGAGGAAGAGGAAACAGAGAGGAAGAGGAAACAGAGAGCAAAAGGGAAACAGAGAGGAAGAGGAAAACAGAGAGGAAGAGGGATACAGAGAGGATGAGGGAAACAGAGAGCAAGAGGGAAACAGAGAGGGAGACAGGGTGGAAAAGAGATAGGTGAAGAGAGAGAGAGACAGAAAGAGTGAAAAATAGTTTTTGGGATAGGGGAGAAAGGGTTCAAACAAATATATGAATTAGATGAAGACTTGAGTTCCCATGTGACCTGGCTTATGCACGCCACATTTCCCTGTGAAATGTAGAAAACTTGTGGAAGTGTTGAACCCTACTAAGTCTAATGATACGTCAGGAATCATAAAAAGCAACAATTACAGGAAATATAATTATTAAAATAACTCTAGCCGCCGTTCTATTTCCCGGTACCTCCTCTGCATTTGTTAAACTGGAAACCTTCTACGTCTGGAGTTCGTTTTTCTAACTAATTAAGTTATTTTGGGACATTCTTTCTCGTGAAAGGCTTGTGGCCGATTGTAGTGCTGACATGTTAATGCCTAATGGTTGTTCTTAATGCTGCAGAGTCCTATATTTCAATACATCAACGCAACATAGTCATAATACAGTTATATGATAACGTTGGGGTGTTGACAAGCCATTAAACTTGTCCAATCAACTCTTTAATCCTAAGCAATACGCGCACATGATCCAACCTTTGACCTGGACGTAATTATAGCTGTGCTTTAACCCCCACGGGTCACAGACTGTACAGGTCAAACCAGCACGCCACGCCGAACCTAGTTGCTCATCCTTTTTTTCACCTCTGAGAAGAGCAGAGGCCTTGGAGCCATGCATATTAACATCTCCGTTAGAGGAGTCTCCGGGTTCAAGGAGCTCTCTCTCTCCCTCTCTTCCCGTCCTCGACGCTCAGTGCAAATCCAAAGTCGAAAACTTAAAGGAGTGGGGAAAAATAATTGCCAGTTTTAGTCGAGTATAACGTCTCAAATGTGTGTCGCTCATCCGGTGCTTCAAACAGGCCTGGGCTTGGAACAGAGTGCAAATCTTAGCGCGCCACGTTTAAGACATCAAACGGCCTGCAATCAACCGCCGCACAGAGAGAGAGAGAGTTCTCGTCTCTCTCCTCATCCTCCCGCTTTCTCCCTTCCTCCTCTCTCTCTTACTCCACCGGAGAGGGGGGAGGCTCTGCTGCAACTTCAAACAACTGTCATGGGAAACGTTGCGGGGGGGTGGGGGGGGGGGGGCTGGGGGCAGGAGGGGGTGACAACAGGCCCACTCTAGCGGGCGCCCCTAGTCATCGGAATAGTTGAAGAAGGGGAAACAATGGTATTTTGGGTTCGATGGATGCGGCACCGAGATGTATGTCAGAACAAAAGACTTGAAATCAACCAAAGGTCTCCACTGATAGATTATGCATATCTTTTGCTTGACCCTTTGGGTGAGGTTAGGAGAGGGTGTCCATCAAAGTTAATCTGCTGTAAAGTTCCTGTGAACATCATCCTCTGTCACTTTCACTACATCCGGTATTATCCTAGTGTCATTGTTCAGCTGTTCAATGAAATTTGGGGTCTTTGTATTTACATTACCAAGTTTTAGTTACATTCATTTTCAATAGCAAAGTCAGTAGAATAAGTACTTTTCATATTTTATTTACATAGTACACGATTCCTAAAGCTCTGGATGACAAATGTACAGTGCGGTCCTTAAGTGTTTGGACATGGCACACATTTTGTTGTTTTGGCTCGGTACTACAGCACTTTGGACATTAAATGACACAATAACAATGGAGTTAACATACTGACGATCTGCATGAATTAGGGTCTTTCCTTTTGTATCGGATCAACCCAATCAAAAGAAGAGAACCTTTTGTACATACTCCTCATATTTCAGAGCACCAAAATGATTTGAACGACTGCCCTTTGTTAGGCAGGTGTGTTTGTTTGCCACATTAGCACATGCACAAAGAGCTTTAAAAGTCTAATATTGATTCTAGGCTGTGCATTTGGAGTCAGTTGCAGGTGCCTAAAAACCCAAAGACCAAAGACGAGTCAGTGCTGACGATCATAATGTGAATCCATCTAGAAGAGTGCTCACCATATTGAAGAAGACACCAACAATGAACTGTCAGACGGATCAGTAACACTCTCCAGGATTTAGGTGTGGATGTGTCAGTTGCTACCATTCACAGACTTTATCAGCCAAACAACAGATGCTGGACTGCAAAGTGCAAAAACACTAGTCTCAAAGACAAGATGGCAAAAAAAAATACCAAAATGAGTGTGCAGAATTCTTGTAAGATTTATTGTGACAGATTAAAGTAATATTCACTTTTACCAAAGTGATGGCAAGCGGAAAGCGTGATAAAATGACATACCAACCCATTTCTGTAATATAAGGTGAAGGGGGGTCACGTATTGAAGATGCATGGCTGCTACTAAAATGGGCTCTCTTGTCTTCACTGACGATCTAACTGCAGATGGCAGCAGTAAGATGAATTCAGAATTCTACAGAAACATTCAATTCCGACACAATCGATTACTTTAAAACTCATGGAACAGCACTTCAACTTATAGCCGGCAATGATACCAAACAAACTCCTAAAGCAACCAGGTTATTTGACAGGGAGAAAAGTAACCAAGTCAATCACCCAACCTACATGCAATCATCTGGTGATGCAGTATTGACAAAGATGTGGGGATTTCCGTCAGGCTTTTTCCTTGAAACGTTGTAGCAAAAACATTGTTGAAAGTCCAGAGACTATTGAACCATTGAACCAACTATATCTACCCAACACTACTGTGCTTGAGGAATCGAGAAAGGCCACAAAAATACCTAACCCCAAACCTAACCAGTAATCCCTAAATCTATAGTAACCACAGTTCTAACAAACCCAATTCTTG
The DNA here is from genome assembly GCA_016801125.1 of Novumbra hubbsi. Lineage (NCBI taxonomy): Eukaryota > Metazoa > Chordata > Actinopteri > Esociformes > Umbridae > Novumbra > Novumbra hubbsi. The sequence goes on from JACXGK010004646.1 coordinate 26,798, forward strand.
ATTTTTCTCTAAATCTAAGCCAAAAATTCACTGGAAAAAAGTCTTAGTTAGTGCAGATCTTTGATTTGATTCTTTTATAGAGGTCTTCTATTCCTAATTCAATCAGTAAAACCAAAACAGTAAAGGCACACTAGTGTGGGCGGGTGCAGCAATAAACCCTATTTTAATCACCCTAATGCTTATTGTAGAAAAGCTACTACCGTCCTACGCTCAACGTTTAGTAATTTTTTTATGTCCCAGGCGAGGCTCAACATTGGCAAAAACATTGATACATAACACAACTTTCTTTTATGGCAGTAAAGAGGGAACTAGTTGGTTGAGATTAGCACAGTGTTTTCTAAAATAGTCTTACATATTGAACTTCCACCCTCTCAGGCTAGAACGGAGAATTAAGTAAAACCAGATGTCCAAGTCCTTGTCCCCGTTCATGACTAATTTAGGAAAGTGCTGATTTAAGCTAGCTGGCCACTGGTGAATAACAACAGAATGATATGCAAATGTTTTCTATCAATGTTATTTTACCTTTGATATGATGCGATTGGTGTGATGCCAGATTCAACCACGCTACCCTTGAGGGGATGGTGCTACAGCCTTAGTACTGCCCACAGTTGTGCTCAGCTCAACGCTAATGATTCTTTTATTCTCTTCATTTTCACAGAGCCTGAATGTTGCTGACATAAATCAATTGGATGCTACGGGCCAGACAGCATCTCATACGCGGACCGCGGATTCTGAGACACAGCGGCGCTGTTTTCCTCCCCAGTAGATCCACTTGCAAATTGAATGGAAAATATGAAAACTAAATGAGAGAAACAAAGGATGGATCTATTTTTGGGGGGGGTGGTATTTTCTTTCTGGCAACTTTTTGGGGAGGACGCCTGGCTTCCCAAGGTATCCATGAATACACAGAACAAACCAAAAGGGGTTCTCCGTAACGGACTCCAGAAGTGTTGTTTGGTCTTCCGTGGTGTTTTATCTTCTTGCCCGTTAGTCTACAAACAAACTGTATAGCAACTTCTACGACTGAGATGAAACCACATTCCCCTCCCCAAGACACTTCCCCAGGTTACTATGCAGGACATTAACATGTTGTTCAAGCTGGGCTGAAGTGTGTTGTTGTAGGCTTTCTTTCCTGTTGCAGAGCACTTATATAGGACCCCCTGCCTCAAATCACTTCAAAATGTTCCTTATTCCTCCAACCCTTCCCTCTCTCTCACTACGGTCTCCGTATTCCATTGCTGTGATGCTTTGTGTCTTCCCTTCCTCTGTGTTGTGCTTCACCTGTGATCTTTCTCCCTTCCTCCCTCTCTCCCTCTCTCTCTTGCTCCACTCGCTCGCTGTGACTGCAGCTTCTATCTTTTGTCCTTGATTACCTACGGGTGCTCCATGGTGTCTCCCCGCAACTAGCTAATGGACCATTTGCATGCAAATGGCAGCGCCCGCCAAGATTAGACAGGGTTGAGGGTGGGGTGGAGGGAGGGGTGGGGGGAGGCAGGGGTGGGGGAGGGAGGGGAGGTGGGAGGTAGATGACAAGAGGCAGCCAGTCTTTATTAGAAAGAGAGTAAGATGGGGAACGCGTTGCAACGCTGAAACCAAACCGAGGGATACGCAGCAGTCTTCAGTCCTCAAGTAGCTCAGTCTTCAGTCCTCAAGTAGCTCAGTCTG
>JACXGK010004647.1:5217-15490 GCA_016801125.1 Novumbra hubbsi
CACACACACACACACACACACACACACACACACACACACACACACACACACACACACAGTTGAGTGATTAGGTCTTGGCCCATCCACTACAGAGGTCTGGACCAACGTGGTGCCGCTGGAGGGAGACGCCACAGACTCCTGCCCTCTCAATCTGTCCATCGCCCTTTTCTGAACCCATCGGGTCGTGTTTGTTTTTGCAGTTGAACATTCAAAGCTTAGTTCCAATAATGGATATGATAACAATCCTGTCACAAACACCAGATAGGGACTTCATGGTTTTGTCTGAGTTGTGGTTAAAATAAATATGTTGTAGATAATGAAATCTATGAGCGTGTACATTAGAAAGTTTTGTGCTGAAAGACTAAGCAAAGGTGGATGCTAACGCAAACGAATATGCGTTAATAGTGAATAAAGAATGTGATAAAGTTGTAAGTTGTAACAGGCCAATTGCCAGCCATCAAAGAGTATCCTTCTGTATTACTCTTTCAGATGGATTAAGAATGGTTGACTCCAAGCAAGTGGGCCAGGCACTGAGGCCAGGCACTGAGGCAGTGAACCCAGATGTCAACGCCTACATTGTAGAAAGATGCTATAAGGTTCTCTTTCACCACAAATTGTATCAGGCATTCGATGAGCAACCTTCCGTCCGTTCATGTGATGAATTTGACCTATGTAAAATAGCCAGGGGTGTGAGATTCAGACCGTTTGTAGATGTCAGACAGTGGAGAGATACACTATCTGACAGATTAGAAACAGCTTGAAACCCTCCCCAGACATCGGCATCCATAATATTTATTCTGAGAGCCTTGGATGGTGTTTTGAACACGGCATGATGTGGGGCACAGACCCATACAGTTAACACTAAGCACGTTAATGCTTCTAATCGTTATGGGAAACTGGCCATGCCCAAGTTACTGTAATGATGTTTAGATCATTTGCACAACGTTAGGTCTCAACCACCTAGCAGACCGTATATGTATAATAACTGCAAGTAAAGGACAGCGGAATTCATTGGTAAAGCGGGAGTTCACCCAGAAGGGACCAGCGTTTGGTACATGGTGCAATGGTGGGTGAGTGACTTGACATTTGTAATAAAGCGTTAAGAGGATGCATGATAAACAGAGGTTTTCTTTCCTCTGGCAGAGATTGAGCACTGGTAAAGGTCATGAATTCCACTTCACGAAGACTTAAGTTACTAAGTCTAGCTGGCAACAAGTCATGTTCAACATTGTATTTTGAACAGCCATAGCAGCATACTGATCCCCGGGGCTTTCCAATAAAGAATAAAGTGTCTTATCCATGTTCACTAGGGATTCATAAGCCTTAGTCAGGAAATGGAGTCTGGACAATAGTTATGGGCATCTAAGGAGTCTCCACCCTTTAGAAGGGGGAGAACATGGTATAGCATGTGGAGAAAGTAGGCATACACTGACAGGACCCCGTGCATTGATTTTCACTCCATACCAAACACTTCCTCTAGTTTGACTTTTACACAAACACGCTGAGGACAGCGTTTTAACCCACAGACTCAATCACAATTACTTTTCGGACTTTGCCTGCTGTTGTTAGGAGAAGAGCTGTATTCCTTGACATGAAACACAGCCTGTACAAGAAGGGCGATCACTGTAGTACTGCATAGCAATAGTGCTGGGCTTGTTGTCTGTTTAAACGTCTTTCTACATCAGGGGTATAATGTGACTATACTTCCCAACCAGTTATTACCATGTGACAAGTCCCCGGGCGGTATCGCACCAAACCGGCCCGTCTTTATGTGCCCTGTTTGTGCCGCCTACTCTGCTGTCCCTGAATACTATTCAAATCATAGAATACTCCCGTCAAGGGCCCTACTCTGCTGTCCCTGAATACTATTCAAATCATAGAATACTCCCGTCGAGGGCCCTCTAGGCGTCAATAGCGCTTCTTCTGAAGAATGGGTAAGATCCCTCAAATGATGTCTTTGTTACACAAATGGCATCCTTTGATGTATTATTATAATACTATGTATTTTTAATCTAAGTGTCTTGGTTTTAAGCTTGTGGGCGAAGTCGGCATAAGAAACAAGCCAGCATAAGAAATAGAAAATGGCATTGATGTTTAACTTAAAGTTTAAGGTTGTGATTTGGTAAATTGGGTTACCATCAATGAATGGTAGTTGGACCAGCTCAGCTAACCTTCTGTCCAAATCTGTTCATTTTGTATATTTTCTTAAACCTTTCTAGAACGGTTAAGGTTTAACTTACAAGAAAAGCTCCATACTACATTGTTATACAACGAATGTTTTCATTTTTAACTGATGCTTAAATTCTGTTTATTTTGGCATGGAAAAAAACCCTTAAAGATACACATTATGGCGCAAGCCTTAATAAGAGGACAAACAGAAATGAACAGGCGTGCTGTGTGCATCATGGGTAGAGGGAAGGGGGCAGAAGGAGAGCTAGGCCAAGGAGTGGTGAGCGCCTACTGCAGGCAGAAAACACAGACGTATCCTCCATTAGGAGCAGTTATATTAGGCCATAACGATATGACAAGTTCTCATAATTCAAAACGACAGCCCTTTTTCTTCTCAAATCACTCCTTACAGTTTGTGGTTGCTAGGCCATTGAAGATCAAGGGACAGACAGTCCACTCTGTTTTCATGGTGACACATCTACTGTTGGCTTAAAGTAGCCTGCTATTTAGAACAGATCCCTCTGTCATCGGAGGCTGAGTGGACCAATGAGAGCAAGGCCCAGCCCTCCAGCAGCACACCCCTGGAACACGTAAACACTTAAATCACACATTGGCTCTCAATGAACCAAATATATTAAAGACCTAAATCTTCACTCTACGTTGTATAATTCGCTGAGAACCAAGCAGCAGTCAGGGTGCCGTTGGCTAGCATGTGGAGGTCTGTGCGATCCTCAAAGGACATGCTTTCCCATGACCTTAACTAACCCACCGGCCACCTGGATGATGTTGCAGGCAGCATCATTTCACCACGGCATCTCCAGACTCTTTTACATCCGTCACAGGTGCCGCCTCGTGCAATTATGACAAAGACACTAGCAAAAGGATTGTCTTGCTGTTGCTTCTCCAATGCACCGGTTGTCACCTTCATTTGCACTAAAACATGTGACACTGCTTCACAATCGCTTATGCTTCCTAACTGGACAAATGGATATCCCTGAAGTTTGGTGGACTTGGTGTTATACTGTGATGATTACATGTTGCATTTGTGGAGCAGTGTATATAACAGTCCCTGCAATCCTACATTTACTTACATTCTCCCAAAAGTGATGGGCAATTTTAGCCGTTTTTAACAACACTTTGAGAGTCATGATTTGTTTTCTGAGTGACTCGTTCAATTTAATCACGTTGAATGGCTTACTGGCTGGCGGAGTTCTACAACCGGCTTACTGGCAAGATTTATCCACATTCCACCGGCTCAGCGCTCCTACCAACAACTGTTTGTATCATTTGTGCAGAGTATAATAGATCAAGCTGCTGGCAGAAACAGAAGACATTTTTTTACAACTGATTATAGCACCAAAGTACAAGACTGAATACAATACATTTTGAGAGAGACGCAGCATAATTGAACCAAAACATGAATAAAGCATCTGCTTAAACGCGAGAACGACTGAGTAATATAAATCAATGCCAGTGAATGCACTGTGGGAACACGGTCTAAATTCATACGTTGTCCTCCAGTAGAACTCCAACAATTCTTTCACATGAGCAAAGAGAAATAATCAAGCTGCAGACCATAGAAAATATGTTTAGAACCGTTCAGAAATTGACATAATGAGTTAACGAAATAAACCCCCAAAAAATAAAATCATTTAAGCAGACTTCCTATTTTTTTTCGACATGGTTCGGATTTACAAAAGGTTCCACCATGGGACCAAGGCCACACTTGTTGCCAATTACTGTAACATGGGCAAGATCGCCAATCACGTCAAATCAAAATACATGCAAGTATGAGGAAGGTTACAGAATGCACTGACATTAGAAGATCATGAACAGGTACTAGTGTGTGTGAAACAAGCCAACATTTTTAAAAACCATTATGAACTTGAATTTGCACAATTTTCTTTATGTGAAGTTAAATAAAAGGAAAAAAACAGCAATTAGCAATTGTTAGGGTTAGTCTCAAGTTCTTTCTGCCACAGCTGTAAGCATCTGTAGTGTCACCGTAAGCATCTGTAAGTGGCATTGGTAAACCTGTATTCCATTCCAGTTCGCTACCCTAAATGAGGTTCAGACCCATGGCTACCTCCCCTCAAACATGGTGCTCCATGCCAACACAAATCAATGCGTCTCCAGCAATACTTGGAACCAACCGGCTATCAAGGCAGTGCTCTACTCTATGTGTGCTCCTAAGACAAACAATCCAAGAGCACACAGACCCATTCATGCATCGTTTTCTGTTCTGTATTTCTTAATTCACGGCAAATTGCAAAAGTGATTTTTCAATGTCACTAACTAAATCCATTTATATCACGTTCTAGCACAAAAAGTACAATACCGTGAGGACGTGCCCACTCGTTACAAATCATAACTAGAACCTCTCAACAAAGAGCCTGAAACAAAACATCCACACATCTTCACCTAAGCCATTCCCACCAACTCCAATGTCCTCTTCCAAGCACAACACATAACGTCCGATCGGCACATTAGCGATATTTGTTCGCTTTTCATGAGGGAATGTAAAATAATGCAGCAGACTTTCATTTTTCGCACATTTTGTACACGTTAATGGTAAACTCATTTCAGAGCAGTGGTAATCAGAAGAGGTACGGCCTCCATCACCAGAACCCCCAGCGCTTATTTCAACGGGACGCCACGCCGGACCAGCTTGTGATCCACACGTCCGGACATCCAGCCTACACTCATTTACCTCATGGGACTTGGAGGTCTGGGCCACGAAGCCTCCTCCGTGGTAGTGCAACACAAGCCATCGGGACGGGGGGCTCCGTCTGGTCTTCATCCCCAGAGACAGAGAGACAGCGCCCCCCTCAGAGCGAGACAGGGACAGCAACGCGTCGCTGTCCTACAGAGGGGAGAGGGAGAATGGCAATTACGCGCATATCAACACAACCTTCTTCACTTCCTGTTTTGCTCCAGGTCTTGTCGGGTGCTGTTAAGGCTCTCTGATAATCTTGGCTACTGGGGTTGTTTGTACAGGGTTTGTTGTCCTGTGTTCCCCGCTGACCCTCCGGCTATAAACTCAATATCCTTATTAACGCTCACAGTAAACAAAAGGACGATTTTCCCTCTTTGAGTAGGATCAATAAGGAAGTTGAAAGTGCTGGCTGATGTCATGCCTGGTTTAATGCCAGACTACAGAAACTCTGCTCAGCTGTCCAATACCTCCCTAAGGACGGGCATGAAGGAGTCAGGGGGAGGAGGGTGGGGTTTAGAAGGATTAGAAGCAGAGAATAAAACGAGACGCTGTCGATTACTACAGCTGCTCTGAGACAAAGGAAACAAACGTACACAATCCTTTGTCAAAGCACATCATGCAGGGAGAGGCCACTCTGCAAACAGCTAGAGAAGGCGGAAGCTTAAAGCCAGTTAATAAGAAAAATAAACACCGACTTCAGATCTTTCCCTGCCAGCTAAAGTGAGAATTTAAACTTCAACAAGGTCAGAATCGCCCGAGGATCATTTTTGCTAAATATATTCATACATCCTGAGAATGTATCTCTGTGTAAACGGTGCTTACAGTGGTTCCTCAATGACATGGGAGTATGTCACGACATGCCAGCTGGGAGATTGTAATACAGATGGATTTCGTTAACGCACACAAATGAACAGGATCAGTGTAGTAATGTGCTGCCCAACGATTTCAGAGGCAATTTAGAGATGCAACATTGAAACAGATTAGTAACAGCCAGGACCCTGCTCTCCAGGAACAGGGTTGGGCAGCCCTTGGTTTGAGTTAGGCACACTGTAGAAGACCCGGGTGTTTTGGCGGAGCAGGGCTGAGAGCCCTCACGCCTGTGGCCCAAGCAGGGATAAAGCTCGTGTCGTTCCCCAACGCTACCTGTCCCTCTCTCAGCTCGTGAGAGATGAGCCTCATCTGCACAGGACCGGGGCCGGTGTGGGCCGAGGGCGCCGCAATGGTCACCGTGAGCCGGGGGTCTGCCACCAGCGGGAGGTCAAAGGGCACCGGGGGCACGGAGATGGCACGGTTCACCTTCACCTGGGTAGACGTCATGCTGGCCAGACCCTAAGGAAAATAAAAGCAAATGGGGAGGAAAAAAAAGTTGAAAGACAGAACTGTGAATGGCTACACACACACACGTCGTTCATCTACTCACTTAAGTTGTCTACAGCAAGCTCTTTGCAGAATTGGTCAAAAAGGTTTTATGTAAAGTTGTATGTCTGTCTATGTCTAGACCAATATAATGTCAGCCTCTATAAAGCAGTAAAATATTGACATATTCAAAAAACTCAAATAGATGTTGTGGTAACAATATCCCCAAATAAAGCATTTCATGGGTTAAAATGTTTAGGTCTTACTAAGAAAAACGAACAGCCAATAATGAGTTCAGGCCAATTGATGGTCTCTACTACACACAATTCTTAAAGAATACTCAAAAACAAATGCATTGGCATTTATATTATGTTTACATTCAAATTTTCTAATAATCTGAACATGAAATACATGTGATGGTGTATGACTTGAATATTGTTATATTGTGTATTATCAATATATAAATGTACCGACATTTTCAGACCACTTTCATGATATCACGTTTGGGATTAAGGCCCTACCTTATGGCAGCAACTTCTAACAAACTCAGAACAATATAAACACTGTAAATATCGACTCTTTGCATGTACTTAAGGTAATTGTCAATAATAACAACCTTTGACACTTATGAAATGCTTGTAATTATACTTCAGTATACCATAGTAACATCTGACAAAAAGATCAAAAACACTGCAGCAGCAAACTTTGTGTAAACCAATACTTGTGTCATTCTCAACTTTTGGCCACGGCTATGGACCTGAAACGTACTGTATGGAGAACTGAGAATAGGGCCTTGATTGTTTTAGTAAAATAAATCTATAACAGAATAATCTGGCAGAATAACAAATCGTGCATGTTTATATAATGACTATAAAACAAGTTTCATAAAGACTGGGAAATTGGTTAGTGGATTTTCAACAGCAAAAGGTGTAATTCAGAGGCCTGTGGTCTACCTACATCCAACTGGATGGACATAGACACACCCAACATCCAATCATGAACCATTTAGAAAGTTACAGACTCCAAAACATTTTCATTGTTCGTGGGGTGAAAAGATCTGACTAAAGCACTGATCATACAGCCCAACTAATATTCTGCAGGTAGGCCTATAAGAAAAAACACATGTTAATCATCTTCCACAGCTCCAATATTTCTCTGACCCTCCTGGTGTTTCCCAGTGGACCCACGGGACCCTAGATTCAAAGCCACTGGCCCAGGAAACAGTCAGTCGCTTACCGATAGAACCTCTGTCTCAGTGATGTTCCAGAAGGCCTTCCAAAAGTGGACATCCAGGTTCTGAGTAATGCGTTCAAACTCGGCCCCCCTCAACTCTGGGTCGATGGCATACTTGCCTGAGGTAAAGAAGGAGCTGGCCGCCACACCTGGAAAGACAGAAGATTGTCAAAAATAGTGGTCGGAGGAATGAAGAGAAAGAGATAAGGGACAGAGGAAATTGGGGTAAAGGGGGAAAATGAGAACATTAGAGTGCAAGTGGAAGAGGGAGTAGTTATTGAGTGACTAGACACTAACACAGCAAATCACCACATCAGAACATCTACTCACTAAGAAACAAACCAGGAAGGGGGGACAGGGAGAGAGATATGGCCACGAGTGGTAAAACCACATGCTAATATCCAACAGAATAATCTCAAAACATATCTAGCTGAAGAGTTTTAATGTTATAGAGCAGTGGTCACCAACTGATGTCTGGGAGAGGTAGATGGGGTGCAGGTGTTTTTGCCTTCCACAGCACTTGAGAGTTTTAAACTTAACTAATCAAAACAAACAAACTATGTCCAGACTGAAACTACTGCTATGCAGACTCACCATATGGTGCAATACGTCCTTCCTCCACTGGGAAGCAGCACAGAGCACAAGACTGTTATATCCCTTACGCAGACATACCAAAATCCCACCAAGAAAACAGTTCTGCTACTTTTGTCCTAAATCTTAACAAAGTAGGTGGTAATATTGGTTATAAAAACAACTAAAAACCATTGCATAAAAAAGGATATTTACTGGAAGTATTTGCCCCAGTCTAGTGAGCATCAGGTTTTCTTCAAGAAACTTTATACAGCCATTCCTCAATCTTGACCTGTCTCCTGGTCGCTTAGCAGCATAGCCGTACCATGAAACTCCCATCAGCAACGCCTTGTTGCCAAGATGGTATTAGCAAACATTGCCCAGACGGGGCTCTTGGCATTAAGGCCTATTAGTCTTACTTGGGTCTTATCAGACGGTTACGCTCTCGGAGCCCTTCGGGAAGCATGTCATATTACTGTTACTTAGAGGCGTGAAAAGTACCAAGTAAAAGTAGGGTTCAGCTGTGTTCGTTACTGGAGGGAAGATTGTAATTAAGACCTAAATTAACAGGTAAAAGAGGGGTTTGATTAACCAGTGCGCAACACAAAAACAATAAGAGGTCTTAATTAGGAACTTCCCCAGTGTGCCCATGTGGTTGGTCTGGCCCAGTTAGCTTGGCCAATCGACCAGCTCTAGGAAGAACTTCCCAAGACCCACACATATCATTCCCTCTTCATTATATGGGAGTCAACATTTAGCCACAGAGTGTAAAAACCCCTGGCTTCATGTTCATTTGATGATCTAGGAACCACATACAAATTATGAAATCTATAGCTATATACTTAATCACAGCCAATATTGTTGTCTGTTTTGATGTGTGTCCGATTGATTTAACAAAAACAATATCCACTGTCTCCACAGTGGATGTAGTTATAAGGTATTATTTTAATAATTTCACATGCTTGGGTGGAAAAGAAACTTCCCTGATGCAACTCATCTCTGATGAGTAAACCACCAGAAGTTTTAAATGCATGAACAACCCTGCAATGTATTTTTTAGGCTTCCAGAAAAAAAACATTAACCAATTTGTGTTTGTAGCCATTCAGTCATTTGTGATTTAGAAAAAAGACATGTTTGCTAATGACAGGCCAATAATGATGTAACATTTTATAAAAAGCCATTCTTAACACTAACCTACATTAAAACATTTCTCTACACATGTAATAGGTAATGCAAGCAATTTCAGATATTAAGGTCAGTACATTGTGTGTTTTAGGGATCCTGTGTGTTAACTGATCCGTAATCCACTGAAGTCTTTTCATACTAAAACTGTAGGGGCCACTGACCTATGCCTGACTGGTGGCGTCTATAGTTCTCTCCAAAGGCCACCAAGCCAATGGCTATGGTCTGCAGACAGGGCCGGATAGCCGGAGTGAACTGGAGGTAGAAAGCGACATTGCGTAAAACAACAACTCAACAAGTCACTACAAAAGAGCACTTCCTGGAAGAAAATAAATCCTCTTCCCCAGAGATGACCAAAGGGGCAATTTCAAAGTCTCCCACCATGCAACTTCTCCCCACCCACCCACCTGGAATCCGAGGCACCGTCCATAAAAGCAGCCCTTGTGCATAGAGGAGTACTCCCGGATGAAGCTCTGGCTGAGGCCACTCTCCTCTTGGAAGAAGAGGTTGCCGTGGCTGTTGTCATGGAGCAGGCGCTGGGCCAGGTAGAGCAGGGCTCTCAGCTGACACAGGGCCGAGCCGTAGGCCTCCATCTCCCTGGCGTTGTGGGCGGCCCGGAAGAAGATGCTGCGACGGTTAGCGGAGATGTAACGCCCCTTGTGGATGATGTGGAGGATGCAGCAGCGCACCACCTGGCAAAAAGGGGCAGCGGTTGGAGGAAAGTGAGAATGGGAAGACCAAAACGGGGGGGGGAGGACCGAATGGGCTCTGTAGCTACGGAGCAATTACAGCAAAGAAATATTCCCGACAACTGACCAGAGTGTGATATTGTAACAGGACACACCGACCAGGGAACCGTCCTCTAGACGGACACAAATTGTACCTTGACTAGGGAGCGGTACCCATTGGCTGGTATGTGCGGGTCGAAATCAAAGTGGTGGTAAACGGCAGCGAAACCAGCGACCACAGGCTCCAAGCTGCGGGCGTGCTCCTGGATCAGCATCATGGTGTCAACCATTCTCAGCGCTGCGTCCCCTTGTGGCCCGT
>JACXGK010004647.1:15590-37254 GCA_016801125.1 Novumbra hubbsi
GCCCCCCCCCCCCCCCCATCCCAATCTATGGCTTTTCTTTTCAAGCACACAACGGCAAGAAACCATCATCGGCTTGCCAATAGATACTACAGGTAGCATTGCTTTGGATTACTGAAACCTCCTATAGGCTGGACTAAATGAACCCGTGTAAGTGGGGAAAAATTGAGAGAGAAAGAATGCTGTTATTGAGCACAACTTGTCCTTGATACACTTTGCCCCGTATGACTCAATCAACCCTCATCAATTCCCCAAATTCTCAGGCCTCTTCATATCCAGACATTCCAGAGCACAGCACTCCTTCAGGGACCAAACTCCTCCTCTAATCCTACCACTATGCATGCAATTCATCTCAGATTCTCTTCCTCTCTCGGTTCCTCTCTCGGTTCCTCTCCTGCCACAACCAAGTGTCCAGCTGGCCAAAACCAGAAGAGAACACGCCACCCACTTTTTCCAAAAAAAATGAAGTCAAAGTGTGTTCCCTTTCACACTGGACAAGCCATGTTACCTGAGAACAATAACTGGGACATATAATTCCTTTTTATACAGATAAAGACAGGACTAAGGCATACCAAACCTACTAACAGGGGTGACATGTCTGGTTTGCAGGCAAGGAAGGAACTGGGACATTTTGAACTTCCAGGAATTGTCTAGAGATCCTTGTGAACTGGAGACGTTCATTATTATGCTGAAACACGAGGTGCTAGTGGAGGATGAATGGCAAGACAATGGGCCTCGAGACCCCATCCCAGAAAGGTGAACTCACTATGAAGACAGTTTCAGCCTACAAAAAGACCTTCCAGACAGGGATATGTACACACTGCCTGATAATGTGTTGAAAGTGTAGAAATATTTTATTTCGGATTAATAAACAGTAGAGAGGTTAAACTGTGACACAAATAGAAATTCGGGTAAAAACCAGGCACATTAAGAGAAATGTTAAAAACCAGGGACATTATGTCTAGTATTAAAACATTAACCTCAACAGAATGGGTTTAGGCGAAAGCAAAACAATTTTGCTCCTCTTTCTGGCATGAAATAAGTTAATTATCAAAGAGTTTGAGTGTTAGACTGGATGTTTCATCCAGTTTCCTAACAGTGTTTAGTTGTGGGTCTTCCTCTTGGCCAAAAGCTTGACAACCTAGCAACATCCTTTCTAGTGTACACAATTTTGTCTGTAATCTGTCAACAAAATTGCTATTCTAAATGTATAAAAATAAGTGGAAATAAGTGCAAAGCTGTATACATTTGGCCACACCTGTCCATTTACATTCACTCATTATGACCGCCTATAAATACTAATCTACAGAGATGGAAGTGCCTAAGCTAGTGCTAGCCATTAACTAAGTAACTAAGCTATAGCAGTTCGGACCCGATGGCTCATATAAGATTTGACAGAACCTGACTGAAATCTAGTTACCCAACAAAATCCTGATCACAGTGAAAGCAAGTCCACCTTTACACCATGCATGCAAGTGCCCACAACAACTGCCACTCACGGCTGAAAGCGACACCTGGTCCCCAGACATTGAAGATTGATGAACACGGGCATTAATAAATCATGTGACAACTACCACCGGCGGCATAACGGGTGTATAATGAGCTCTACAGGGGGAATGGTGTGGCTGTGTGAAATAGGGGCACAGAGAGACAGCATACATCATGTTTGGAGCAGGCAAATGAGCATTAAGCATGCTGTAGGCCACAACTACTCTAAAGCCGAACAAAAAGAGTTTTACCCGCATCTCGGTTCATGGTTCTGTCCTCGTCCGTCTCCTCTTTTTTGAAAATCCGCAACAAGAAAGGGCAAGAAAGAGAGAATGAGAGGCAGGGTTTAGGGGAGCAAGAGAATGCCTTTTGTGATCGGCTCTCACTCCATTACGGTGTGGTTCTTCCCATGTCTGCTTCTGTTTCCCAGCCGGTCGTTTCTAATCCACCTACTCTCGCAGTTATGCCCTTCTATCCCTCCCCATGTCTTGAAGGGAGATCCAGCCTCAACAGTGCCACTGAGCCATGCCCTGGGGACATGACTCTTCACCCAGTCAGGGGAAGACCAACACCCTCACACCATGACCGTACAAAACGCAGAGAGTGGTGACTGCATATGATGTACAAAACAACAACACTCTTTCCCAAGTGTTGACAATTTTCCCCCCGTCCCTTTGCCTTTAACCCAGCCACAGTAAGTAACCTTGGCTGTTTTGCCTGCAACAGTGACCTTAACCCTAATTTGCAGACCACACCATCAAAACCTGTGGTCTGTTGATTTCATTTTCACTTCAGTGGTTGGGTAAAAGCAGTTTGATTTGGTGCATAATTGTTAAAAATATATATTTTTTTAACAATAACAAAATAAGACGGCAATAGAAATACAATCAGCTAACATCTTAACAATGCATTCTACCTATTAGCCTGACAAAAGCCATATTATTTGGACATATTTTGAAAACTAAAGCCTGGGATTGCTAATGCATGCATAGCTGGCCAAAATGGCCAAGACAATTACATAAGTTTCTAGAGTGGCTGCAACAAATTGATAGAAATTGATAACATTGAGCTGAAATGTATTTCATATATCTGATTATTCACGTTAGTAAATCGACAGATTAATCTATTATTGAAAAAGTTGTTAGCTGCAGCCATACATATTTCACAAGTGTGAGTGGATAGAAAACACACAATGTTCATCAATTTGGGAATAAGGCTATAACATAACAAAACGTGGAAAAAGTGAAGCGCTGTGAACACTGTAGGTGAATACAATTCTTGACATTTCATTACTTGGCAGTGATACGATCCTCAAGACTAATGAAAGAATCTACTGAAATGCCAGTATCAGCAGCTTTCGATATGCCCAGGCCTGGTAAACCGCAGACTCATTTCAGTTATTGTCAAGCACATATTTACATTAGGAAAGAGACTGAAACTACAAATAGAGACTTATCCTAATTCGCATAATCCTTCCCAGTTCCAAAAACTGTCTCCACACTTGCAAACCCCAGAGGGATGGAATCCCAGGAATGACAAATGTCAGTAAATGTTTGTCTGGTAAGTACACAGTGCTTCGCATTGTTTTGGCTTTAAATAAAACGTATTGTACCATTAATTTATCCCATGAGGAATTTTAAATCATAAAATAATCTGTTTGTTTCACTTAGGCTTATTCGGGCTCAGTACTTGGCCTATACACATTTTGTTTTTTAAATGCTATGAATAAATGAAAAGCACAAAGAACTGCTTTCCAAGTTTGGCAACAAGAAGAGTTTATTCATTTAATTGACATTCAGGGGTTCCTACAAACGATCAGAGGAATCGATGGCACTTGTACATACAAGGGAGTGGTTGAGGATGGAAGGGTGATTGTTGAATATACATATTTTAAGCAAAGTTCCCCAATGCAAAAAAACACTCGAATTGTCGAACCTGATTTTTACTGGTCATGCAAGCAACAGCGAAGGGAGTACCAGAGCCCTGATACCTCCATGTCTAGCTCCCATTTACTCACCTGGTGGAGGGTTTGTCAGTAGGCGGGGGTTTGGTCAGCGGGCGGTTGGTAACATTTATGTTAGTGACTTAAAATACATGCGAGGTCGGTAGGCTGTGGCACAAGCATAAGGTCTGATGATGGGTCTAAGGATTTAATCCCGCTACCTAACAGCAGGCAGGGTATCGTTGGCTAGCATGTGGAGGTCTGGGCGACCCTACAAGGATATGCCTCCCCAGATCATCCCCCACCAAAACAATCATACTGGATGATGTTGAAGGCAGCGTAATGTTCACATGTGCTCAGTGTGAACCTGCTCTCATCTGTGAAGAGAACAAGGCGCCAATGGCGGACCTGCTAATTCTGGTATCCTCTGGCGAATGCCAATGGAGCTGCACGGTGCCGGGCTGTGAGCACAGGTCCCACTAGAGGACATCGGGCCCTCATGGAGTCTGTGTCTGACAGTCTGGTCAGAATCATGCACACCAGTAGCTCTGGTAACCTTGGTGTTATAATGTGATGATTCCATGTTCCCGTCATTTTTTGAGCAGCGTATAGAGCCCATACCTAATGAGTATAATAGGATAATAGTATTATAGGCTCCTGCTGGAATCTACATAATCTGTTCACATTCTGGGTGAAGCGCCCATCTATTTAACAGCTTTTCGGCAAGAGCATTGCATATATCAAGACTGCAGCCCTTAGATTGAATTTCATATCCACTTGTTAAATAAGCTAAAACGCCAGGCACATTATTGCTCAAAGTCAGAATGGCATGGCGTACATAGGTACATGGATAATGAGTGAATGCGTTTTACATAATGCTGCCATGCGGAAATCAAACCCCCAACCAAGGCATAGCAGAACCATGACAACGGAGTTACACAGTACACAAGGAACATTAACAGGTATCTTTGGTCCAAAACGTTGTTAGTTTTTAACTCCTTAATCATAAAAACACTTTAGTGCATCATGGAGGACAGTATTATATAAAATAATATAATGTTGTTCTAGCTCTACAAAAACACTTACATATGAATGGTTTGCTTGGAAGAGATTGATCAAAGCCTCTGGGCCATTTTGTTCCAGAAGTTTGTAAATATCATGATTGTCTGGCCTTTACCTTACGCCAGTAAACAGAGGCTGCTAGAGGGGGAGAACTGTCTGACTGACAAAGGCATATTCATGGTGATGCAGCGCCCCTCAAGCATGTTCTCTCACATGCAGGACATGGCTGGAGAACGCTTCCTAATGTAAACTGATAGTAGCAGTGTCAGGACAATAAGAAGATGCTGCTGGTGTAATCCAGAGCTTCTCAACAGCCTTCACCCCTCTATCCACAGTCCCCCGCCATTCATCTGACCCCACACACCACCACATGTTATCTGACTAAAGCAGCTAATCAGGAAGGGCCGTGTTTCTTAAGGGTAGTCTACTCCCATACAGTAAATATGTCAACTGAAAACAGACCATATCAACTGCACACAGTCATATAATAATGTATGATTTACAAACGTTCTGTTGCCCTGGCTGGGTGTTTGCTAAATGCTCAAACTTACTATGGCAACAGGCTGTTTAGACCACTGGTCATTAAGCTGTTGGTATATGGTAAACATGTATATTTGTAATGGTGCAGAAGACAAGATCAAACCTACTGAGAGTTGAAAAGTAATGTGTAGCATTTTTAAAACAGAGGGGCCAGCTAGGCCTATTGACTAAGACATTATTTTTCATGTGTAATTTAGTGATTAACAGAAACATCTAATCCATCCCCAGAACAACAGGTTTGTGCCTACAACCGTACCCGCGTACAGTCTCATTCGCATGAAGAAGATACCAGGAGACGAGCTGTTACACAAAGAGATCTGGGCTGGGCTGTAGAAGGGCATCAACCCAGCAGGTATCTGCTCCTCTGTGTGATAAGGAACAGGAGCACTGCCAGAGCCCTACAAAATGACCTCCAGTGGGTTACTGGTGTGCATGATTCTGACCAGACTGTCAGAAATAGACTCCATGAGGGTGGCATGAAAGCCAGACATCCACAAGTGCAGGGGTTCCCAAACTAGGGCCCTTTGATTGGGCCTGCCACACCATATAATACTACCATTTGGTATAATGCAGGGGTTCCCAAACTAGGGCCCCTTGATTGGGCCTGCCACACCATATAATAATACCGTTTGGTATAATGCAACTTCTCTTTCGCCCCACGGCCCTAGATCAAGTTTGATTGTTGGCCCTTCATAGAAAAAGGTTTGGGCACCGCTGCTCTAGTGGGACCTGCGCTCCAAGCCCAGCACCATGCAGCCCCATTGGCAGATCGGCCATGGGCACTCCCAGCCAAGCACCATGCAGCCCCATTGGCAGATCGGCCATAGGCACTCCCAGCCCAGCACCATGCAGCCCCATTGGCAGATCGGCCATAGGCACTCCCAGCCCAGCACCATGCAGCCCCATTGGCAGATCGGCCATGGGCACTCCCAGCCCAGCACCATGCAGCCCCATTGGCAGATCGGCCATGGGCACTCCCAGCCCAGCACCATGAAGCCCCATTGGCAGATCGGCCATGGGCACTCCCAGCCCATCACCATGCAGCCCCATTGGCAGATCGGCCATAGGCACTCCCAGACCGGAATCCAATTGAGAACCACAGAAACGGTCTGTTTCGCCGCTTCCAACTCCGCCAAGTAGCAGCACAGACTCCAGGAGCTCACTGATGCCCTGATCCAGGTCTGGATCCCCCCCCCCCCCATCACACCATTCTCCGTCACATCAGGAGTATGCCCAGATGATGTCAGGACTACATACAGGCACATGGGGGGCCAAACACAGTACTGAGTAACATTGAGTTGCCATAAATAAATTCACTAAAGTTGGAACAGCTCAGCATGTGATTACAATAGTTTTGCGGGTTTTTTCGGTGTGAGTTTGAATTACAGCCTTCAAAAGCTTGGTGATTTTTGGTTACCGGTGTAATGTTGTAAAGATTTTGATTGACTGTTTGATTTAAATATTCCATTAATTATTCTGAGCAGTGTAGTTTATTGGCTAGGAAATGAGACTACCATTGAAAACAGTGACAATGGGTTACATTGGACATGTACGGGTTGAGTAAGTTGGCAAGATATATGATTTAATGTAGAGAAATTTAAATTCAGAATTTATTTAAGGATCGAGGACCAGTAATTTGCAATGTATGAAGCACAATTTAGGCGCCAATGACAATTGGATTTTCTGCGAAGGGACAGGAAGTGATGGAATAGAATCTAGTTGGTGGATAAGCTCTGTGTTTCATTCAATTGAACAGGTTAAGATCCACTTAACCTATTAAGTAGTAAGTTTGGTTCAGAGCACTTGTTGCTACAGTCTCTGATCAGGCTGCACTTCATGGGCGCTTTCTGGAACCAAAATATATGTTTTGTAGAAATCTATCCAACAGGAACTCACAAGTGTACATACAAATTAGATGTTAATCAACAGGAGTAAATGGGTGAAGTGTAAAAAAAAAGATTTATAGTGAGTTGGGAGAATTCCCCCACCATATAATGATATAGAAACGTATATTCTGACATAGCTCCCATTTCTATTCAACTGAATGTACTTTGGGCACCCTCCAGGAGGAAGGTGAGGTAAGTCTTTATTTCCCTTTTCCACAATGAAATAATAAAATCACACTAATTTAACATTCTGACCAAGTTTTCTTCATTCAAATCATTCAACTTGCTATGGATGTTGGGAGTCAGCCAGGCACCTGCACAGGTTTGTCCATGGTCCTGAACATTGCACATCGGAATCATCAAGCAAGCAGATTCAGAAAACCCTGTAACCTAACTGCCTGACCATTTTATAAGGAAATAGCCATTGTAGTAAACAATGATTTATAGAAAATCCCCCCAGCATATAACATTTACAAATGACCCTTTCCAGCATAACATCATCTCCCAGGAAATAAAATACAGCTAGCCCCAATACTGATCCCTGTATTCGTCCTGACCCATTACACTTTCACCCTCCAGTTGAACAAGCTCCTTCAAATGGACAATAAAAATATCTGGGTCAGACAACAGTTTTGTTATTGAGGTAATAACCCCTAAGAGCCTAAGACGTTTTACCTGTCATTTCACTCTGCAGAAATTCCCAATGCTTGGAAATTAGCTAAACGGCATCCTTTGCTTAATGGGTCGATCAAGCAGATCCCCGCAGTTATGGTCCAATTTGAAATACGGGGCAGGATTGAAAGGAGCTAACAAAATGTGTCAGTAAGCAACTGACTGGCTTCATGCTTACAGTATCATCTCTGGTATGCAATCTGGTTTTCATATTGGTTCTGGTTGGATCACTGCATCCCTAAAGGTCATAAACTGCGACTAAATCCCTTGACAAGAAGCAATTTCATGCTGCTATTTTTATTGGCCTTGCGAAAGCCTTTGACACAGTATACCATTCCATCCGTATGGTCAGGCTAAGGAGTATTGGGGTCTCTGAGCTGTCAGTGTCCTGGTTTGCTAATAACCAGAACACTTGCTTATATATATATTCAGCTGGCCTCAACCCTAACAGTTATAAAGCACTCTACAACAGGCTTTCTATTGTATCCAGCAAGATTTCTCTGTCCTTAACATCCCTAAAATAAAAATAAATAATGTGGTATGAAGAATACTCCCTCTCCCACTGGTGTAATTGCTAGCTGAGGGTGTGGGGCAGGAGCAACAAAACACATACAAGAACTTTGGCTAGACCATACACAGTCTTCCATTCATCACATTACCAGGCCAAGGTCAAAGCCATACTTTGGTTTCTCTACCATCATCGTTCATCCTTGACCCAGATTCAGGTGACTAGTTTAGCAATTGCTACATTTGGAGAAGAACTTTACATGTCGGCAGGTAAAGGGGCTGTTGACAGGCTAGATCAGGGGTGGGCAAATATTTTGGCTCGGGGGCCACATCAGGATTTTGAAATTAAATGGAGGGCCACATTTGTTTTTGTACTTTGTTAATCATAATTGATTTAGAGGCCAGAAAAGGGCAAAAGTTAAAACATACATCACATATGTACAGTAGATCCCATATAAGGTGTAAATAGTTAAAATTCTGACTCAGATGTATAAGAATGGGCTGGTGAGTTGTTTTTTTAATTCCCCCCAAAATAATTGTATTACATTCCGTGGGCCGGATGGGACAGCCTCGCGGGCCGCATTTGTCCCCCGGGCCGTAGTTTGCCCACCCCTGGGCTAGATGCTCTCTACCATTTAGCCATTTGATCTGTCACCACTGCTCCTCACAGGAAACATCACTGCACTCCGTACACCTTCATAAACTGTCCGTCACTATATAGCCGACGCAAGAAACACTGGTTAACATTCATATACGCGGTTAGTATATAAAACGTACACAAGCAACGACAACAATGGTTGTTGAAAAAGTAGATTACATCTTAAATACCGCATATTTTCAAGCACAATAATCAGATGGGTATCGCAATACATTGAGAAATAATAATGCCGCAAACGTAGGCACATTCTGTTGAGAGAAATTAGGACGTTCCTGATCTCTCACGCATGTTTACGATTTCCAACGACAATGTTACTCCATCTGCACATCGCAAGCTCTTTCTTCAAGACGACGCGTGATTTCTCCCATACAAAAGTAATCTGCCTCGTAATGGGCCGTTACCACGGAGGTTGCTATTCAAAATTAAATATCAAACTCATTTAAATCTAAAGAGGCCAGTTTGTCCAATAAATCCGTTTGTTGTATACTTAATGCTAGACTAGAATCAAGCGAAAATAACATATAGATACGATCAAATTACAGTCGTTTGCAAATTGATAGACTGTCCTTGCTAATCTGATGGTTGTGATTCCCACTTATTTTGCGACATACAGTACAGTAGGAGAGGTTTGGAATGCGTTTTTTTTTTATCGAAATGCTTTGCTATTTTGACCAAATTTTTTTAGAACACAATTAGGAGACTAGGTTTGAATGACCTGCTTTAACGTTGAATTGAAGTCGATTCCCAGTGACAAGTCCACACGCAACTACCCTTAATAAACCTAGCTATAATACCTCTTACACCGGAACGTTGCCTCGGAACTGTACTGGTAAATTCATGTTGTAGACTCCTTGTTATTCGTTTTCACTACGTAATCTTGAGCTGTTATTATGTTATGTACATTTTCTCTTTATGAATTTGGAAAAGGGACAGTTAAGCATGTCACTGTTCGTAGTATGCTTTGATGTAAACAGAGGAAAGAACAGTTGGTCATCTAAAAATACAAAGTCAGTTGAGTTGTGAAAGTTCCATTTCTGTAGCCACATTTGTTAGTTGTGAAAGTTCCCAACTGTACATCGTTACATCACACAATGTAGGCTTGTCAAAAAAACTAATTCTAGATCAAATAAAGGTCGTTTTTTGTAACTTAGTTAATATAACATTGTTTATACCAGCTAACTAACTAATGTCAGCTAGCAGAAAATGAGTCAGTTCAGGACAGTGATATGCACGCTAACGTAAACCAAAACCAAAAGCGATCTGAAGTTCCGACAGACCACCGTTGTAACTAACTTACCTATTGGCCCCTCTTTATGTTTTGACGAGAGCCTTCCATTCACACCTTTTGCGGGGACACTGTTCCCATCCTTCTTTCCTGACGCCATCTTCGCCTCACTATTTTCATATGCACCTCCCCCTCAAATCTTCAACTCATACCTGTAGAAAGAGCCACACCCACAACTAAAATGCATCCAGTCAGCGCTTGTTATACATTCGTACAATAAGCCTATCAATGATCAAATTGACAAACACGAGCCTTAGAATCCAAAAGCGTCTCACGGAATATCATGTGAAGCTAAATTGGAGTAGGCTACGAGTAGTTTGGAGTACCAATCCTTACACTAACATTTGAATCACTGACACTTGTATTTGGCAAATGCTAAACAGAAAGTTGGCATTTAAGGCATCTAAAATAGATTAATTTAATGTTGATGAAAATATAAACAAACCACATTGTTCACTGATGTCAACAGTGGCTGAAATGGATGGAGACCTTCATTGATTCTTAGAAACATAAATTCCACAGAACATTCTGAGGACATTGTGGGAAACTATTTCTCATATTAACCACAAACGTTATGGAACGTTGCTATTTTGGGTACTTTGTCATATCAAATAATTTTCCATTATTCTACACATTTCCTACTACTCAAATTGCTATATGTACAGTATGAAAAAATCTTTAAATAATTGCATACATTAATTTCATGCAAACAAAAAACATAAGAAAATGCCTTAAACAAAACTGTAACAAAAATGTACCCAAGACCTAAGTATAACACAGAAAAATAAAGATTTTGCATGCATCCGTCTGACATTTTTTCATCAATGAGCTTTGTCACAAAGGGGACCAGACACAGGATGAGTGGTTATTTCCTGGATGCCATTGTTGATAAAGAACAATTATCAACTCATAAGTATAGCCAGTAGGAAGGCAGAGGTCATTATTCTGGGCTTCCGAATGTGGTGGCTCTGTGGGTCAAGCTATGGTCATAGCATCAGTGGCCTCTGCACGGTCTTTCCCGTTTGGTTCCTTTGACTCAGAGTCAGGCGAACGAGGATCCTACTTTTCTCTGCTCTATTGTGGGCCTTGCAAAGGCCATTTTATGCTTCCCTTGATGAGGCTGGATTGGTTGTCATCAGGGTTTGACTGCTGAGCAACAATCAACAACCTTCTGTCACAACCTTCTGCAGCTCGGGATACATGGTGGTGGTAGTTCAACTGATGTAGTATCAGCAGCAGTCGCATCACAGCTTAATCATTACATCTCTTAATGGTGGATGCTGACTCTGCATTTTAGGATAAGCATTTGCATGTACCCATTTTTTTGTGAATAAATGTTGAGAAACTTGAGAAACAATAGATATATTATCAGAAAACAGGATGAGTGGGAGGGAGGCTGGAGTGGAACAGGATAGGTGTGAGGGAGGCTGGAGTGGAACAGGATAGGTGTGAGGGAGTCTGGAGTGGAACAGGATAGGTGTGAGGGAGTCTGGAGTGGAACAGGGTAGGTGTGAGAGAGTCTGAAGGAGAACAGGATGGGTGTGAGGGAGGCTGGAGTGGAACAGGATAGGTGAGAGGGAGTCTGAAGGGGAACAGGATAGGTGGGAGGGAGGCTGGAGTGGAACAGGATAGGTGTGAGGGAGGCTGGAAAATCAATGAACGAAGAATAAAAGGAAGGGGGATGCAATGTATGAATGCCCATTCAAGCATGTTGATTGATTGTTGGTACAAGAAGGGCAAAACCAGATGATTAAAGTATCTGATCAGAAAATAAAGGAAATACTAAGGGAGAATGTACATATTTAATACATTGTCAGAAATGGGAAAGCAACTTGTCACACCAATGCAGAGCAAAGGAACATGATGTAAAGGATTTAAAACTGCAGTTAAGTGATCATGAGGCATTTTTTAACACATACTTCTAAATGTATGTATGTAAAGTATGATGTAATAAATGATGGCGATTGGATGGCAATTGGAAACAGAAAAAAACAAATCAACACAAAAGCATAGAAAATGCATAAATAAAAACATATGAATATAAATTGTTCAGGCATTGCCCTCTAATATTCTGGTCCAGAAATTAGATAGAACTATAGGCAATAGTTACAAGGAAAATGCAGGTCACCTCTATGAATTCCAATGTGTACATTTCTTATCTTCCAAATGACTCTCCTTCCTTCCTTCCTTCCACCCACCCTCCCCTCTCATTCAAGGATTCTCCAGTTGGATTTCCTCCTCCACCTCCATCATCAGGTTCCCCACATCTTGATAGGGCCCCTGCACCAGAGAACGCTGGACCTGATCATACGCAGAGCAGCATTCCTCCAGATTTAGACCCTGCATGTGGATCGATTTAAGAAAGGTTACAACAAGCCGACATCCTCTCCATTTCCTTTGGGGCTTCTGATTGTCTGACATTCAGAAGTGAGAGAAGTGACAGAAAACGATCTTATGCCCCTCAGAGTCCTACCTCATAGATATTCTCCTCCTGGATCTTTCTGTGCTTCTGTAAATTCAATTTCTTTGACTATAAAAGAAGAGGACGTTGATGACATTACTACAAAACCTCAGTCAACTGGGCATAAAAGCCTGCCGTCCTCCTTCTCCAGTAATCAGCAAGATTAGTATCCAAAAAACGTTTCAGGAAAATATGACACCACATGTAGTAGAAAAGATAAGAAAAGGCAGTGGACGTGATCCTGCTGCTCGTCTGTCTCACCTTACAGAGCATCAGGCAACCAGGAACAAGCACCAACATCATCAGGAACACCCCCTCAGCGGTCAGGATACTGTTCTTGGTACTCTCACTGATGTCCAGAGTTCTTACCATCTGCCCTGGCCAGGTAGAGAGCAGTCAAAGTTCAGACCAAAGTCATGGACACAACCAGCTGCTTTCAAATGAGAAAAACAAGATAAGATATCAGCTTTTAGCAACACTAGTAAGAGACTAGTGTTGCCAGTAATTTGTTTGCCAAAACATTTAGTACTTGTAAGCCAGTTAATTTGAACGTTAACTCAATCAACCAATTGCCTGCAGGGTTAGCTTCAGATCCTTAAATTTTTTTGCTCAGTTTTTAAATACCTAACATAATTGCTTGAAAAAGCAACAAGTGGAGAACTTACATTGCATGAGGTGGGAAGAGAGAAACTGACCAGATGAAGGAAAGCCTGTTTATGTTCTATTAGATGTTTCAATTGCTGTTGAACTGTATTGCATTTCTGGCTCCTGGACGAATTAAAGTTTTTTTTTGACAAACAAACTAGCAAAAAACAATTGTTATATACTAGCAGGGCTAAAAGCAACAAGGATATATATGCATTAAATCAATACCAAGAAAAGGGGAATAGAAGTGTAATGTTGTAAAGTCATAAAGAGAGAATAGAGTATGGCATTAAGCAGAAGGACAGAGGACAATAGTTATAGCTAAACTTGTATGTTTAGCAGAAACATTATAGGACACAATGCTCCTGTTGCCGTACTATGTCCCTGAAAAAAAACGATCAATAAAACATTTGTTTTGCATTTCAAAATGAGTAATTCAAGGTAAATTGAGGGATTACCGGACAACGAAAGCATTCACAAATTTACTTGAATATGTGGCACTACACCAGGATTGCAACCTGCCCTGATCTGCGTGCATTACAAACCCAACTTTGAGGCGGGCAGATTGGCACAAGCCATGCCCGTCACAAAAGAAGATCCACGGGGAAGTGATACAGCCAGCCACATGCCCACATCAGACCTAACGTAGAACCGTGGGCTGATTGGAGGCATTGGAAGCAAGCGATCACTCACTGTAGACCTGCAGGTAGGTGCCGTGGGTAAACACAGAATCCTTCTTGGAGCTGTGACTGAGGAAACACTGGTAAAACCCCGCGTCAGTAATACGGACCTCCGTCAAAATGAGTTTGTGGCACACGACCCCACTGATGTTGGTCTTTCGCTCAGTAATTCGGTTGTCTGTTATGAGTACCACCTTGGCGTCCTTGTGTTGTTTATTTAGGAGTATGACAACCCAGGTGACATTCAAGACTTCTTTTGTTTTGAAGCAGCAGTCGAGGGAGGCGTCAGAAGAGACTGGCACCCGCAGAGAGGGCCTGTCAGCCTCCAGTATTACCTCGAAACTGCTGGAGAAACAGTCGGCACCTACTAAAAGGTAGAGAAACAGTAGCATGAGGTTTACCCATTGACACCGATTAAGTTCAGCATATTACATATTGAGGTAAAGATACTGTATAAAGGCATATATAAGTGGAAAGTGTTCACAATGTTATCCTTGGTTAAACCTCTGATGCAGTATACCCCTAGCATTGACTCAATATTTAGAGAAGTTATGAGGGTAAAATCCAGTTATCTGGGGACAACACAACCATCTGTTCTGAGAGGAAACAGGCTTCATTGAAGCAGAACCAACACATTAATACACAGCATAGACTGCATCGCTTCTCAGAACATGTTGCTTCCAGAAAGGCTTAATTAAGCAATAAGACAAGGGGATGTGATATATGGCAAATAGTACCACGACTAAACACTGCAATGCGTTATGCCCAAGAAAAGCACTTAGCAGTGGTATATTGGCCAAATAACACCCCCGCAAGCCTTTTTTGCTTACTGAAAAACAGAGGAGTTATGCCTATGAACAGCTCTTAGCAGAGGTATATTGACCATATGCAATGGCTTACATGTGTCACGGCTAGCAGCCAATCAGCATTCAGGATTAAAAACATATGGTTCATAATGTTAGACGATCATTTAAAGAACATACAGTCTACACAATATCTGTACAATTGTTTGATATTAGGCAGCCAAGTCATTGTAAAATTGCATGGTTATATGGGCAGAAATAACAATGCTCATACATTTCATTAAATGTAATGAAGTGTAAATTTTTTGCATCTTCTAGAAGTGAACACTTTTCCATACGGAATATAAAGATGAATATAATGGTTTTAAATCGAGCCAGGCAGCTGTTCTTCAGTAACCCAACTAAACATTATACATTGAAAGGCTGAACCACCCTGCAAGATCAATTAACATAGTTAAGCAGCCCTCTACTCACCAGCCCAGAAACATAGAATCAAGATTGTTAATGCCGCCATTTTTCGTGACAATATTTGTCGCCAATTGTAGAAAATGCTCTGATGTTTTGAGAGCCGTCTTTTACCACAGCTTTACCTCCTACCCAGTTGTCTTGTGAACAATGTTCCTTCCTCTTTTCTGTTAGTCTCCCCTGAATCAGGATACATGCTTGACTGAGTGCGGTTCTTGAATTCAAAATAATAAAATTCAACATAACGAGAGTTTCAGTTTGTTGCCCATTTATTTAAAAAAAAGATAACATGATAAAAAAAGTACCTCATTTCATTTGAAGTATACACAATTAAAAATCCTCTTAAACAATAAAACCAAAATACACAGTATAGATCTTGCATATTATTATTTTTGTATGTAGGTGTCAGATCCAGACCCTATTCTATACAAAGCCCTGGCTAACTAGAGCATACATGACACTAGTCAAACCCTGTAGTCACTGAAGTGAGCACATATCTTAAACCTGGGATTACCTAGAATTAAGGCCAGGGGGTTTTCTTGAACATACAACCTGACAAGGGAAAAACATCCTACCTATAACATGTTGGATATCCAGCTAATTCCGTAAAATGTCATTGTGCAACCTGAAAAGCTAAAATGTCTAAAAAACTAAGTAAGTGTTTGCTAGAGAGCCTTTTGGGAAAGAAAAAAGGCATGATTGTCAAAACAAGGCATCCTTTAATATAAATACATTTTAAAATATATATATAAATGAGACCCCTATTTCTACTTAGGATAAATGTGGGGAAGCAATGGGGTGAACGTATGTGATATTTGTTCAGTAGTCTTGAGACTATGGTGGAGGTATTAGGCTAAGCTGGTATAACAGGATTTAACCAACTCATCACTGAGGTCCAATAGGGGAAAGCCCTAGTTACAGATAATCACTTTAACCTAACCTGGTTGCCATGCAGCATATGTACAAGTGATCTGCCTCACATATGGTATTTCTGCATGAATAAAAGCTATTCAAGACTCTTCTCCCTCTCCTTCCCGCTACTGGCAAAAGCATAGGACATCAATATATACGTTTCTTTCAACAAAACTGGTAACAAAAACAAAACATTCCAACAACTTCAAGCAAATAAAACAAAAATGCACAGCAACATACAGTACAAGTGTGTGAAACGGTGAGGAAACGGTGAGGTGAGCAGTAACAAAACCCATATTTTAAGAGAGGCTTGGGACTATGCAAACATCTACACCAATGAAAGGGTTACTTAGGGTAAAACTAACTATTTTACTGGGACTCTGAAACAGTCCCAGTAAACAGAAAAAGAAAGCTACTTGGTAAGGATGGCCCTCATTACAATGTCTTCCCATGCTCTCCCTAAACGTGGTCCCCCAGTCACTTTCATTGCCAGGGGAGTCATGTCACCAGTCATGAACAGCCTGCTTCAATGTATAGAGGATCTCACTGTGATGGGTGTTAAGCATCCAGTTCATTTTTGTTTTTTTCTGGGGCAGCATAAATGGATGCCTCACAGTACAGACTTCCTACCAGATCTGTATCCCCCTCAGAAATGGATGCCTCACAGTACAGACTTCCTACCAGATCTGTATCCCCCTCAGAAATGGATGCAACACAGTACAGACTTCCTACCAGATCTGTATTCCCAACAACAATGGATGCAACACAGTACAAACTTCCTAACAGATCCGCATCCCCTCAAAAATGGTTCTCAATACTCCAAATACTCCAAGTGTTTGCTCCCTCAGGGACAGTTGGCATGTTGGGGCAATGATTGGTAGAAAAGCAAACATACAAGGCTACTTAGTTTAGGCATGACTCTACAATCTGAATAAAGAGACAAGCTGTTATACACATAGGCAGTGTAATAATATAAACAGCCAATCTGAGGATCAGGTAAACGGCAGTATCTTTGGTCACGTTTGAGAGTACACAGTTCAATGCCATTACTCTTAAAACAAATTGAAATAATTACAAATCAAGTCCAGAAGAAAAATAACACAAAAACACAACAGTACAAATATTGATACCAATCTGTCTTTAAAACCTAAAAAAAAAAATTGGTTGAAGAAAACTTCTAACAACATAATAGAATGTCCCTCTAACAACCTCCTGCCTCCCTATACATAAGATGTACTAGCCTTACTAATCAGAAACTCCAGTGACCAACAAATCACCTGTGAACATTGTGAATGCACTGAGCATCCACACAATGACTAAGTATGTCAGTAAGGAATTGTAAAGTACACTGAGAAGTCTGTACTCTCACTTCAAACTCCTTCCATAATTTAGCATTTTACTAATCAAGTAGGTATTCAAAAGCAAAAGAACCTTCCTGCCTCCCCATCTCCCTACTGAATCCCACCAAATCTTGAAATTAAATAAGACAAACATATCCCTAACATGATCAACTCTAGCATTACTAGAATAATGTTTAGGCCATACTAAACATTTCTAACAGAACTAAATTACAATAAGATGACCCCAGAAGAAGCCCTTTCACCTCTAAAAACACACCCACCCACAAACATGCACAGGTCTTCTAAACACACATTGAGTTGGCAATGCCTGACAGGGCACAGGGGATGGCAAATTTAAAAGAAATGACATTACATTTAAAAAATAACAATAGTAATAAATATAAGCAAAATCAAGCCATATATTTGAGAAATCAGGGTAGGTGGTCACTCAAATTGTATTATAGTAACTGAAAAGTGCATCTCTGCTGAACTGTGGCATGATCAGGCTGTTGGACCCTATTAAACAAGCAGTAACATATATACATATGTAACAGGGCCATACAAAGTTAAATGTATACGTAAAAAAAAAAGAAACAAAAGAAACCTGGTTAGGTGTGGCAGCAAATATTTGTAATTGTTGTAACTAACCCCTAGAGCAGGGGTGGGCAAATATGTTGGCTCAGGGGCCACATCAGGATTTTGAAATAAAATGGAGGGCCACATTTGTTTTTGTAATTTGTTAATCATAATTGATTTGGAGGCCAGAAAATGGCAAAAGTTAAAACATACATTACATATGTACAGTAGATCCCATATAAGGTGTAAATAGTTAAATTTGTATTTTGCTAATAAGTGCATATTGAGATGCAAATAAAAGAAAGAAAACTTCAAATAAATTTGAATCAGCGCCATGTTTTGTTAATCGAACAGGAAGGCAAGGGCAACTGGTTTAGGGAAAACTACTGTTTAAGTCAAATTGTTTTTGATTCACACATTTTAAAGAATCAATTTACAATATTCTACTGAATCTTTGACCACTTTTTCTTTATTAAGGCACAGTAAATCACCTTGGTATTGCCCAACACCCAGATATCCCTGTAAAAGGACATTTGGGGTTTCTGCTTATGCCATCCAGATTTCAGAAAATAATCAAATCAAGATATCAAAACGCATTGACCATTTGTTTTCAAAAATTATACATCTGGATTTTAGTTTAAAAAAAGCATTAAACGCATAGAAATTGAATAACTAAAACAGCAATCCCAATAATACATTTGTTTTAGTAATTCAATTTCCACAATATACATACGGTTTGCTATATATATATATATATATATATATATATATATAGATGCATTGGTGGAGTATCTGTGGTGTGTTTTAAAGCAGCCCAAAATCCAAAAGCCTCGGCAACATCTCTCACAGCAAACATCTTCTCCAATCTTTGGCATTGGTGTGCAGAACCCTCCCACTCACTCACATTCATACACCTCCATATTGCATTACTGAACTACTGTACTTTGCGCAAAGCCCCCCACCTCTGCATTTGCAAGGGCCTCACGATTGGCTACAATCCTGTCGCTCTTCAATGAGTGCTCAGGCAGGCCCGACAAATGTTAAGTAATCAGGAAATTCCAGATGGCATTTAACAAACCAGCAGAAGGAATTGTTTTCACTCCAATCCAGCAGTGATCTGAGGGAGGGAGAGATCACGGGGGAGGAATAGAAATTAAAAAGCTTAGGGAGATCAAATACAACATAACCTACACCAAAACATTCCAAACCATTGCACTGTAAAGCCTGAGGTAAAATGTGACCTCATCCAATCACCTAAAATCAACTTGAAAAACTAAAACTAGACCCATAAGAGTCTGAGTGCTCAGGGAAAGCTACTCCCAGTGTACATCAGTGTGAAGGGTTTCAGATAAAGGTTCACCCGGTATCTAGACGTGGGTCGGCGTGGGTCTCATTGGTGGTGGCCTCCATCCAGGGACAACTTGGACAGAGCCCCCTGCAGCCGATGGTGCTCCTCCTCAACACGCTGGTCCCGCAAGAAAACCAACATGTTAGAGTGGAATCTCTCACACAGCCACTTAAGCAGCAGCCGCAGCAGAGCAGTACAAGGTCTGGTTCAAGTGTTGTTTTACTCTGATCGTTATTGCCTTTTCTGTGCCGTCGTTGACATTGACCGTCATTCTTAGTGGAAGAACACATCTCGCGCCCCAGATCTCTCGTTCCTTCTCCCCAGAATCTCTGGTTCTCACCTGCAGTCTCTTCAGCATCTCCTCCAGACCGTAAAGTTTCATGCGCACCTCCTCCATCCTCTCCGGTGACAGAACCAGGGGAGCACTGATCCTTCCCTCCTCCGACTGCGTCCCTCCGTCATCTCCTCGTCCCTCGTGTCCGTCCACTACTCCATCACCACCGGAGCCCTTGTCTGGGGACAGACACAGGGGTCATGCATCCCCATGTAAAGACGGGGCAGCCCCAGCATCAAGGCAGACACCAACAGTTCAGGGTGAAGGTGGGTTAAGTAGATTAATAGTGCAATAAGCACAGCCAAATGTTGCCTTTAGCCTAATAAATCACATTTGATACAGGGTGCGACTTAATTTCTAACCAACATTACATTGTCTGTTAGTTAGCACCTCTACCAGCCTTTAAAAAGAGCACACGTTTTAGGAAATAGGCTGACGGAGGACTGCCTCGCCTCAAGCTCAAAATTTGTATTCACTGGAAAATAATACGTGTCCTCCATTAAATTTACCCTTTCAGCTACCCTAGATCCGAAGTGTACACAGGTTAAATTATTGTTGTTAAAATGTCCTGTATGGAAATTGTTTAAAAAAATATCCATTACAGAAATATTCCAATAAATACGTCAGAGATAAAATGGAAATAATGTAACTGAACATGGTAGTAAAAGCTCCTATAACTGGGGCCAATGGCCAAGAATAGGGGTGGTATTTATTTAGGGTTACTAACAAACTATCTGTAATTAATACCAGTTCCACACATTTTAGTAATGCAATTCGATGGTGAGGTTGCAAGCCTTTTAATATAACCAATAATAACAAATATTGCCAAATAAGATCAAATGATTACAGTGTAAAAAGATCTATTTCCATACAGAAGTTGGAAATGGCGATAACAGGGTCCAATGCTATGCACAATGACCATGCTGGTCAGAAAGGTATGAGCGTGGTTGCTAATCAGAAACAAAGCCTAATGGTTAGGACTACTGCAGATACCGCTTGATTGACAGCCATCAATGTCTTTGTCCTGCAAATCTGCCTCCCCCCCTCCATTCGCCTTGCCATGGAGCGAGTCCTCTGATAGGCTGATGCTGCCAACCAATAGTCTCTTCAGGCACATGACTGTGGGAGGAGACAGGAAACATTTGATTTAGGAAATTTGCCATGACCATGTTTAAAACCCATGTATGGAAGCAAAAAATGGAAGTAAGCAGGTCAAGTAATAAGTAGTGTACTTTATGTTCACATACAAGAAGAATCTTTGTCTGTGTTTTAACGAAAACGTTGAATTGTCCTATACAATTTTGCTTAGTTTAAAAAGTTTGTCAATGTCACCCAATGGCTTTCACGTTGGACTAGTACCCAGAAGCCTGACACAATCCACCCTGTTAGTGGAACAAGGAAAACGGAGCAACTAAATAAACCCATTCACCTTCATCTAAGGCACAATTTGCCACCTTTTCCGCGATGCTGTTGCCGTGATCCCTCAGGTCAAAGCCTTTGTCCGAGAGATAATCCAGCAAAGAATGACGAGAGTCTACAGACTTCATCTCGTCGGTCAGACTGTCCTTGTCTGGATTTAAGAGAGACACATGGACAGTCGTTCTCAGTTGTAACGGTGACATCAGTGACACCTAATAACATTCTGAACACTGGGTCACATTGGCAATGCCGTATATAAGTTACCCATGCCGTGTTTCAACGCATCTCCTCCGTTCTCAGTTGGGCTCAGAGGGGGTTGGAGAAACCTGCAAGAGACAGAGAAAGTGTGACAAACGGAAACAGAGAACAGACCAGGAGTGTTGTGATAGTGCCACCCAGATCTGTGTTGCCGTACATGGTGGGGCTGTTGCCTCCTCCTCCAGCACTGATGCTGTTGCCTCTCTTCAGTTCCAGAGAAGGAGCGCCAGCCTTCTTCAACTCATCCACCGCTGTCTTTATCACGTCCGTCCAGCTACACACAATCAAGCCACATCACAGCAACACTTAGTTGATCTTCATAACTTCCATCTCTCCGCTCCACTGCCAAAGCCATTACCCTCTTCCCTCTTCCCCCCCCCCCCCCC
>JACXGK010004648.1:0-16462 GCA_016801125.1 Novumbra hubbsi
AGACCTCCCTCAGAAATACAGTGTTTTCTGATGATTATTGAACTCTCCTCACTGACACTAACAGACCTCCCTCAGAAATACAGTGTTTTCTGATGATTATTGAACTCTCCTCACTGACACTAACAGACCTCCCTCAGAAATACAGTGTTTTCTGATGATTATTGAACTCTCCTCACTGACACTAACAGACCTCCCTCAGTTTTGTGAAACGACATGAACTTGAAATGACACGTGGGGTTTGTTATTCCTATCTTTGTCTCACTCGTCTCTCCTGATGAGAGCTAAGACGGTGAGCAACATCACCATATACAGACAGGAAGTGTCGTCTCCACCAAGCAGCGGGGTGGCGGAAAGACACCATAAGAACATAATACCGAGCCCCAAATCACTAAGCACTGAAAGAAACGTAATGTGTGGAGAAAGTACTTAGTTCCCACCACTTGGTGAAAAGGGAGCGTATGTAAATGACAACAATCATGGACCACAAATGGTAAGAACAGACCGCATGTGCCTGGATTTTGTTTGTTAAGCTGCCACCAAGCTACTGCGAAATTGATCAAAATGAAAGCTTGATTAATATGTAGTCTACTACTCACCAATGCTGCCAAGCAAGCCCGGATGACTGTATGGTTTCAATGCCAGGCTTGGTGAGGGTGCATATGCTTGGTGAGGGGGCAGATGCTTGGTGAGGGGGCAGATGCTTGGTGAGGGGGCACATGCAAGCTCCAGGCCCTACACGGTTCATATATAGAGCCTGATTCACCCGCTCTCTACAGCACTTCACTCACTGACTCACCTCAGAGTTACGCAACCTCTCCTGGACTCCTACAGCCAGCACACTAGATGTTGATTGGCTAACATCATGTGAATCCACTGAGAGCACTTTTAGTCTTCTTGGACAATTACACTCCAGCACTTCATCTGGAGATGTGTAGATATTAGACAGATTTTTCGAGATGATCACAAAAAAGACACAAATCTCAGGTGTCTCGTACATTTCGAGAAACACGTACGTACATGATGAGCCGCCAACACCGCTGAAAGCATTGATCTTTACAGTGACGCGCCTGGGATGACTGTTGCAGAGGGGCTTTCATCACAGAATGGATCTTCGTTTGTTCAACTTAAACTCTTATAACCACAGCTTGTGGTATTCCCCGGTTTATGTGGTCCTACAGCTGGTGTTGGCAAGTTGTGTTTCTAAGAAATAATATTTTCACATTTTGTTTATTTTGGTGCTTAGTTCTGGGCTGTTTGTTGTTAATAGACTGGTCCTTCAATACTTTATAATTATATACAATTATGTTGCAGCACTGTGACCATATACAACAAAACTAGACAACGGTTTATTCTAATTGCTTACGACTGTCCCATAAGATCTTATAATGAGTACTGTGTACTGAAATAATTTCTGTTGTTGTAGCTGATGCTTTTTTGTAATTAAGTCTTCAATGATCTTTTAATTGATTAGCACTTTCAGTGTGTGTATGTGAGATGGTTCTGTGGTTAATAGGAAGTGACACATTCTAACAACGTTTGAAATCCTGGATATTTTTATTTACTCAGATCTGAGTCATCTGTGGGTCGGAAACTCTTACTCGACTAACACACATGTATTTAATTGAGTATGAGAGCAGCCACCCAAGCATCGAAGGGCTTACATCATCAAGAGGCCCATTTGGATCTAAAGTGTTTCACTGCTCACAAAATGGAACTGTTGCACGACATGTTGGATGGCCTTGCTGTCTGCAGAAACCGAAATCAGGTCAAATCCATATTAGGCAATCTTCTGTACTTCAGTGGCCCACACTGAAGACCACGCAGGAAGACAGTGAGACAAAAACACCCTCCACATGGCTCACAGGCAAGTACAGCGCCTCCCTAGATATCCTCCTGTCCTGTCAGGGAGACAACCCACTGTTTCTACCACTCCAGCCATCTGCTCCCCTCTCTCCTCAGTTTGTTTGCTCTTCTGACACACTGTTTGAATGTGATGGGTGCAATTGCCTGAGGCTGAGTAATGGTGCTACATTTGCTAAGACAAGCAAATGTTCAAACTCGAAATGTTTTGAGGGATTTCTTTTTTTTTTTACAAAATCCCTAATGTATGTGGAAATATTCACCCTTCAAATATACATCCATAATACAGATCCACCATTTTCTGAAGCATTTCGATTAATATGTCTTTGGCTTTAAGAGTGATGTAGCATATCTGAATAAGTATTTTGTAAAATATTTCAATTAACTGTGTGAAATTATTTGTTCCGTCACTCTCAGCAAAATATTCCATTATGTTGAAAACAACATCCTCATAGCATATGAGTAGTGCAGGCCTTACTGATTTTATCATCAGGAATTGATGTGTATAAACATTAAAAGGAATTTGTGGTGCTTCTTTTATATCAGCACACATATCTGGAGAATACTAATGTGCTCGCTTATGTAGCACATGGGGATGTGTGAAAATTCACTCCTCAGCCTAAAGAGCCTTAGCTGAATAGAGTTTGTTTCCGTGACGCAATTCGATGCTTCAGGAGAGATCGTTGTATGTTTGCAAGGCAGTGTGACGTCCATTTGAATTACACCTCATCTAGAACTAGACACGTTTGATTAAGAATTTTAGTTTGATTCTTCTGACCTGAAGATTGATCTCTTTGTCATAAATATGATTGTTCCTTTTTAAAAGAAACAACATATTTTATCACAGTTCAGACATGAAAAATCAAGTTTAACATAAACATTTTTACTGAAGAACTATGCACAGCTATGTTCTGCTCCTCTGGTATAACTCATTGCCATCAGATGATCGTGTACATGGTACTACCAACAGAAACATAATTGTAATATTATAAATAACAATCCTCATAGACCAGTGGTTGTCAAACACTGTACAGTGCCCACCACCTCAGAAAATATGGAACTGAATACATCTCCACAAAATGGTGCACCGCGTTTGAGAACCAGTGCCATAAATAATCTGCAAGGTATGCAGTACCAACCTCCCTGCAATAGGAAACACAGAAACAAAAACGTGGAGGCAGGGGTAGTGGGTAGATATTCTCCTGCATGCTAGTATGACCATCAGCATATCAGACAGAATGAGTAATTGAACAATTAAACAGGCTGGTATGAAATCTGATATTGTGATAGGAGCAATCATCGCTGGCCAACCACCACTCGTGTTTCCTGGCTGAACTGGCTATGCTAATTCGTTACAACTTTCTCATTACTGCTGTTATGAATTTAAAGATACAGTACTGGGAAGCAGTATTAGGCACCTGAAAGTCTAATGCCATTTATATGGTTCATAAGTATTATTTATTTGCATACATCTTCTTATATTTTTTTTACAAACATACACTATTCAAAATAAATGGCTTTAGTTCAACTTTCAGATGCCTAAGATTTCAGCATAGTACGCTATATCATTTGTTGCATTGCTACCCTTATGTCAAGGCCGGATTGTAACATAACACTAAATGAAAACAACAATGAGCAAAACAGTTATTATAACAACAGACTTATAAAAATGTATTTTAATTTGGGGGTTCCGGTTTAGCATGTGTACCTTTAGCACCTTCACTCCAGACCAACATGTTGATTAGGCACTTACTGTCTTAATGTCATTGTTACATAGTTTGAGAAACAAGCGCACTGCCGCCAGCATTTTGCCCTTGATGGCTGAATCGGACCGTCATGGCACCAAGAGAGCGGTTACCTTCTCAGACCTCCAGGATCTCCACACGGCTCTTATAGCTGTTCAGTCTGCTATTGTAATGAAACCAAAAACTGGTGGACAAGACTAACGAGCTGGAAGCCCGCTTGTGCCACTTCAACCTTCAGGGGAAGGAATTCCAAAGAAGTTGGGAGACAGGGACCCATGGCAAAGTTTTTCACTGAAGTGTAAGGCACCACTCTTTTTCCTGCTGGCCTGAAACCGGACAGGGTTCATCGCATCAGCCCTCCCCAGCGGGGGGAGGCGATCGCAGTAGGTCAATTCCGACACTGGATTTGGGGACACATTTAGCTTGTGTGTCTATCTCTTGTATACGTCTCCCCAGGCCAGTGTCTGTACTAATGGCACCTGTTCAGAATATTTTGCCTGTGAACAAGGGACAAGACAGGGTTGCCCTCTTTCCCCTTTGTTATTTTCACTCGCTATTGTGCCCCTTCCCAGACCACGACTTTCCAAGACCTGAATGACAATGGACTCTTTTCCCCCCTCTCGCTGTTTCTGTTACCTGCAAGTCAAGCATTGTGCCTTCTCACCGTTTTCTGGCATCCCCGCCCGAAACCCCCTGGCCGATGCTGGGATAGCATATTGTCTTTACAATCTCAACAGAAGGGATTAACCTCTCAGATCTATTTGGTTGTTCTGTCATTGGACAAGCCCTCCACTAACAAAGCAAAATCTGCCGGGGAGCAGGAGATGGGCATGCAGCTCACACTGGAGTAGTGGGAGGAGGCGATAGACAGGGTACACTCCACTACATCTTGTGCTCATCTTGGCCTTAATTTAAAGTTGTGCATAGAGCACATTTTTCATTTTTTGAGAACAGAAATCTACCCAAATGTGAACGATGAAAGGTCTTCCCATGTGACCTTGGTCAAATGTTCACTGTTGCTTTGCCCTTAAGAGCTATTGGGAATCAATTTTCAAAATTTTGTCTGAAGTGCTGGACTTTAACCTGCAGCCATACCCCCTGCACATTTTTGGGGGTTCCGGAAGACCCTCAATCCAAGCGGAAATTGTTTCATTCACTTCCCGGCCGGCTCAAAATAGGAACCTTCTTGTCTGGATGTCTGTTTACCTTTTTTTTTTTTACAGCTTGAAAAGATGAATATTTCCCTTAGGGGCTCTAGTTCTATGTGTATATGGCATTGTTTTATTAATTATTTCATTAATTCCAGAGGCTCCACTTTTGATAATGCAATAAATCTTTTTCAATTATAATTAATATTTTCTATTATTCTTGTAGTTGTAGTTTTTTATTAGTTTAGCTTTACTGTTTTGTGTGTCTAATAAAAAGACAAAAATATATATTTTTAATTCAAGCCATCCTACATCACCCTGAAAGTTGATTGAAAGTGGATTTTTGCTGCAGCATTATAGTTTTCTTACTTAATTACACAATTTAGTACCGGTTGTTTTAAACCTAGTTTTGTGAAAATGACATAGACTTCTCTGACGGGTAATGTGCTTCTTCAAAGCTGGTGCCATGTCATCTCAACTTCCTCCAACATGGAGCCAATTTCACCTTATAAGTGCTCAGCCTCCTTGGAGCTCATTCCACCCACTTCTCCTCTTCTCCCCACAGAGCAGGCTGTGAATGGAACAGCCTTTGAAACACTAAGGAACCCTATTAGTCGAGAGCACGGCCCTGTCAGAACCCTGGTTCTAGCTGACACTTCATTAACATCGAAAGAGGCACAAAATCCAATAATATTACATGTCATTAAGTGATTTGAAATTATTATGAAAGCAATCGGCCATGCTTAACTCTGATCAGCTTGTCTCCCAGCAGAGGATGTGGATGAGACATGTTCAGTGGAGGATGGAGATGTCCGTTTAGAAACTGATCTCTCTCTACTGATAACACACTGGTTGGACACCATCATACCCCAATGAGGATATGAGGTAAAACATGCTTACTGAAGTATGGACCTAGTAACATTATAAATACTTTATGTTTTAACAAAAAAAATATTGTTTTGTATTTTAAGAGAACCCAGTTGAAATCTGAAAAGAAAAATCATTTAGCAATGTTTTATTATTCGAAAACATGCCTGCGAGGTACAAATCTCTGTTTATTCTTTATGATCTGTACTGTAGTCTGCAACCCTGCCATGTCTAACTAATTAAGTCCTCTTGCGGTATCAGGTATGTTACCAGGGGTCACTTGCAAATGAGACCTAGGACTCAATGTGTCTACCTGGTGAAATAAAAGTTAAATAAAATAAAATATCCTGTGCACATATTTTCTACCTTACTGTCATTTTTTTATTCCTTGCTAAAGTTTGGAAAACTTGCAATGTGTTGCTATTACATAAGAGTCACCTAGACAATTATTGTTCTATATCCAAACCTTCTCAGCTAAAACCGTTGAGTCTTCAGTAAAAAAGAAAAAAAAACGTATTCAGTAAAAATATAGCTGCATTCTTTCTTAGAAATGTGTATTTTGGGCAGACATCAGTTTGATTTTGGATTTAATTATATTAATGCGACTACATCTGTG
This sequence comes from Novumbra hubbsi, assembly GCA_016801125.1. NCBI lineage: Eukaryota > Metazoa > Chordata > Actinopteri > Esociformes > Umbridae > Novumbra > Novumbra hubbsi. The sequence goes on from JACXGK010004648.1 coordinate 6,237, forward strand.
GTTAATAAAACATTTTTCTGTCCATAACATCACATAAAAATAATTTTAGACCATTAAGAGTGGGCTGTTGTGTTGTTTCTTCACCCCCCACTCTCCCTCCAAATACACAATTTTATACAAGAAATGTCTTTACGTCAGATGGAATTGGATTCAGCCTGAAGGCCTTAGTTTACCATCCAGAGGCATATATAGTATATATCATTGTTTATATTTATTACTTCCATTATATCCAAATTAAATGTAAAAATATTGGTAACAAGTGTCAAGCAAAGAAATGTATTCATGCCACAGTAACTAGAAGCTTCTGGTTTTAGGAAATACAGTAAAGATTGTACAGACTCCTTTAGTTTATCAACCATTTCCTCCTGAAATAAAAATGCTGGATCTCCACTAGGGCATTTATATCACGCCTGCTACAATAGGTTACATTTATGACAATTCTAAGTATCTCCAATTCATTCCATGGCAAAACTCAAGGCCAAACAGACTTTTGTTTCAAAAGCCTCCACACTGCCTTGCGACAGTGACTCAGGTCTTAATGAAACTATTTTATTCTATGTTCTATCTCTGTGTTGTCACCAATGTTATCACCAAAGTTGTCTTAAGCAGGTCCCACTTACAATACTACTGGACACTCAATGTTTGCGCCACACAGAGACATGCTATTAGAGAAGATCACCCTAGAACAAGATGAACATATTGTGGAGAAACCTGCTGGTCGTCGTTGTTTCTGGAACGCCATTACCTAAATGATGGCACCGCTCATCTGAGAAATGTTATATAAGGCCTATTTAAAAGTACTCAAAAGAGAAGACAATAAAACTCTTGTTATTTCAAGAGCAAAAGAACAAGACCAACTGTAAAAGGGTGGGCCAAAGACCCAATGACAGGAGGAAGTATAGGCTGAGTGTCTGTTGATTTAGAGAATGGTTGATAGGCTGCAATATAAGCATGTCTCACTTTGTGATCAAGGCCCTACTGTGAACACATATTTATTGAAATACTATGTTTACCAAAGTCTCTCCTTATTAAGTGATGGTACTATGCTATGAATGTCTCATCCTTGTCTTTTCTTCACTGCCCTTAAAAGGACAATAGCATGTCAGACCTCATTTCTGCTTTTATCGCTGAACCATCATCCATGCAGTAGTTTTTATACTGCAGTCGATGTACACAGCAACATAAAAAATGTTGCCAAACTAAACTACACAACCATCTCAGTTCTTTGAGGTCAATAGAGGCATGCCAATGTAAACGCTTTTACATTTTTGTTTAAATTATTACGATCACTAAAACTGTGTTTACCTACTGCTTTGCCCTTGTTCCAGAGCTATTTTTTTAACCTGTGCACTGCTATTTTTGCATAGCATTGTACATATCCTGAATTCTACAGAGCCTGGTTCTCCATATAGTGTTAACACCCCTTTGTAGAGCTACAGCGTGGAAACTGTATTTCAGTTTGTGTAGCCACGCTGCTTATTTAGACAAAGAAGAGATGCCATGCATTGTCCATTTTAGACAGTTGTTGAATGCAAAGATGATTGGGACATTACTCAATGCAACATGACCAAAGTTCCTAGTCCACTTTTTTTAAATCCACAACAAGTGATGTTGGCAGAAAAAAGCACTTCCTGCTATACTTTATGATACAACTACCCAAACCATGGACTGTTTTGACTACGTCATTATTATCCAGGTGTATTACCAATCACGAGGTTGCTGCTATGTTTTGGTGGAATGTCTGGCCTGTCGGACAACCAAAGTACGATCCCAAATCATTCTCTGTGGGACCACCGAAGTTGATCGCAAATCAACGCCTAAATACGGGGCTGTCTTTCTAAATGCAATTACTTTGAATTATCAGGCCACAGAGATATCAAAAGTAAAGTAACTAATCAATTTAACATGCTGCATTCTACAGCAAGTAACTAAGTAACGTAACCAGTTGCTTCATGGGAAATGTAACTATTAACTTCCATTATGTTAATAAGTAACCCGTTGAATCAAGGCAGAGAGTTTGATTGTTTAGTGACAAATAACTCAGTAAGTGTAGTTTGTCTGGTTTTTGTTCTCATCTCAGTTAGGAAATGGCAGTTCACACAACAACTACCCAAACTACAATAGATTACTGTGAGCCCATTGGTTAATTACATTTGCAAGCATTGACACAACGGGACTTCCTGTGAACGAATGTGTGTTTTGTTGTTATCTAAACACATTATAACAACGTATAACACAAGAGTACACTCAACCGAAATATCCCTTAGACAGCTTTGGTCATGTAACACAATATCCAGGTGCTACCAGTATGTGATACCCATACATATCGACCCCAAGATAAAAGCTGTATAGAAAGGTTTGCAGAAAGGCTCTCTCCTCTTGTGCTTACACATTCCCGTTTTTAAGTGCATCCATTAAGAAGCCTTGAGTAACGCTATTTACACCATGTTACCATTCTTGCCAGTGTTTTGGGGATGCACAATGCCCATAGTTGCTCTCACATCTCTCTTTCTTCCAGCCTAATGATCATCTTTTGTTCCCTTGAAGCCTATTAGAAGTAGACTTTGACTCCAACTCTCTGACCTAATGATACACATAGAGAAAATTGTGTTGGTGCGCTCTAGGGCCCCTTAACAAAAGTACTAATAAGAATAGACACTAAAAGGTCCAACTCCCTGCGCTAAAAACTCCAACTTTTGCAAATGACCCTGTCATCAGTGTGGTTCTCTAATAGATGACCCTGTCATCGGTGGGGCTCTGTAATAGAGAAAAGTCTTCTTCTTCCTGCACACTGATAATTAATGCCACTCTACTGTTCTCCGGGATTGTCCTGTTACTTCTAACTGTGGGACAGGGAGAGCCACAGACTATCTGTGTCTACCGGTAGATTCAAGTGTCTTCTACTCTCTCTGGTGTCTGTCTGTAACAATTCAGATTGACTGAGAAGTGCAGGAAGGAAGAAGTGCTTAATTTAAACAAACCTGCAGTGCACATAATTCCTGGGGTCAGATTAACGCAGACTTGTGCTGCAAAAGTGGTAAAAACCTACAAATACAACAATGGCAACTACCCTCACAAGAGCCATAGCATGGCTTTTGTGGTTTTAAATTGATCCCAGTCTCACTGCATTTAACTACACCAAGACGGCCTGAGATTAGGAATGGTATTCTCAGGGATCTACAGAGTTAATTAAAGCAGGTTTCAGCATAAACCATTAAAGTCAAAATGCGCACCAGTTACATTTCGCCACATTGGTTAAAGATAGAAGTCTACAGTTTTATCCACATTGTAGGGGACAGTCTTCCAAAAAGAATGCCGCGTTGTTTGTGTATTTCTGTAAAGTAGAAGCCTTGAAGCACCTGTTACATTTCTATTTATATCTCCGGAATTATTCATTATGGAACCCCACAGTTTGTTCCACATTGTAGGGGACAGTCTGATGCAAGAAATTAGTGTGTCAATTAGTGTGTATTTCTGTATAGTAAAATTCTTCAAAATCCTGACCACAAAAACACAGTATTTCATGATTTCATCAAAAAAACATTTGTTTTTATCTGAGGGTAATCTGATCTGATCAGAATAAATTCTGATCTTAGATTTTTTTATATTAAGTGATCCCCTATTAAGATACAGGAACTGTATATTGGAATATACAGGAATAAAAATGTTTTATTACTGTTTTTGAAAAAAATTATATGGCTCCTATATAACACATGCATATGAATGTGGCATAACCACTTTGCATTAGTGTTTCTGTATTTGCCCGTCTAGGACACAGAAAACATACCAACCAGTTAGAAAAGAGCACAAATACTGCTTTAGGAGAACTTTAATCGCACACTGAACTATCGGTAATAAATTAACGTTATGTTATAATACCACGTTACAATTTAATGAAGCGCTAAAATAAGCTGTTAGAAACATCAAAAATGGACATCACTAGGATTTCAAGCAGCACAACAACAGATTATGTGCATACAATTTCATAGTCTGACCATGGGGGACCTCTATAATGGTTTAAGAGCAGCATTGCTATTAGGCCCTACATGAAAACATGCAGAAGATCCCTCACCAGAGGATTGGATGGAAATAGGTTGTCAGTATGTATTCACCACATGACAAATCACATTAATAATTAGATTTATAACAACACCATAAGATCAGTTGCGTAACCCCCCCCCCCCCCCCCACACTCCTGACCTGTGAAAATAGTTAAAGCAAGACAGTAGCCAGTCAAGGAATCACTGAGACACCAAATGTACAGTACCAGTAAAATAATGTAATACAAGGGTACTCCTTTTCCTCATTTTATAATATTGGTCAGCGAATAACACATATGGAATCATGTAGTAACAAAAGAAAATTTTATTTACTGGCTTAATGACGTAGTCAACTGGAATGCTTTTCAGTCTTGACGGAGTTCCTACATATACTAAGCACTTTTTGGCTGCATTTCGTTTATTATGCAGTCCAACTTATCCCAAACCCTCTTAATTGGACTGAGGTCTGGTGATTGTGGTTGCTAGTTGGTTTGCAGGCTTCTTGAAAGTCACTGCTAGCAAATGTTTTGGCAGGCGTTGTTTCCATGACAATTACCATTGACAAGCCAAGTCTGTATGGTTTCGCTATCCATAATAACGGACTATGTCATGGACGGAGTCTGTGAATGGGCTCTCCCTCTTCGCAACATGGTTGGCGGTCGTAATTAGTTTTCATTTTGGCCACATGCCACCTCATTCATTCGCAGATGTTCATTGGAGCAGCCGTAAGGTTTTCAGCCGCCTATTTGGCCTCAATACACTCCACATGCTGCAGAGCATGTTTTCAAGTGGTTTGTTTCTTTATAAAATGACCCTGCCAGTTTATTATGATGCTATTAATTTAAATGGGGAAATTGGCCCCAATAGCAAAAGTTCTGTTATCGGAGCTTTTAGGAAACGTAACAGTACATTAATGTTAGCTCATGCAATTGCTAATGCTTAATAGCGTTACTAATTACACATTGTTTTAGTTAACGCTTACTAACATGAAGTTGTTTCTAGATAAAAAATAACATCTTAGCAAGCACTAATTAACGCTAACTAGCTAACGCAGAGAAAACGACACTGTACAATTTGTTAATAGGTTACTCTCTTTAGCAGAATGTTTCCAATTGAACTTAAATAGTGAACCCTTATTTGTAAGCACCTGAAACTGTGTTGAGCTTGCTAGCTAGCTCAGTGAGAGCTAGTATCCTTAACTAATTTAGGGCAGCACAACAAAGCCAACCCATTTGTGACACTCGGGTTGGCTTCAGAATTCCATTCACTTTGAATGGCACACGGTTTAGCTTGTAAAGCCACACTCTAGTGTGATAGAAATAATATCAGAAAATGAGTGCAACTCCTTAAGTGCTTTACATTTTGAGAAAGTTTCATGTCGCCAAGTTATTTTGTAGATTTTTGGTGAATTCACAATTTGCAGTACTACACCCCTAATCTTGTTCATCGGTCAGTTGGGACCTTTCTCCCTAGATGCTAAATACCACAGTACGTAAAGATCACTCGTTTGCTGCCATTTCAAAAAGTGTAACTTGAAAGTGCCACTTTGAGGCTGATTTGCATGCCACTGCACCAAACATTTGGGAACTTTCCACCCCTATAACTAACCCTTTTTTGCCCAGAGAATAAGAATAATTATGAACCAGAACAAACTCAAGAAGAGGTTAACAGTGAACCTCTGAAAATCTAAAAATACAATCCGCAGTAACAGTGCCACTGTTATCCCCATGGCCGTAGTTTTGTCTTTTCTCGACAATCAGGACTGGAGAGTGTTTGGATAGCATCAAAGTTAAGAAGGATCTGCGGTACATACAGTGGGGAGAACAAGTATTTGATACACTGCCGATTTTGCAGGTTTTCCTACAGACAAAGAACGTAGAGTTCTGTAATTCTTATCATAGGTACACCTCAACTGGGAGAGACGGAATATAAAAACCAAAATCAAGAAAAATGGGACTGTGGTCCCAGCTCTCTTCAGGTCATTGACCAGGTCCTGCCGTGTAGTTTTGGGCTGATCCTTCACTTCCTCATGATCATTGATGCCCTACGAGGTGAGATCTTGCATGGAGCCCCAGACCGAGGGTTATTGACCATCATCTTGAACTTCTTCCATTTTCTAATAATTGCGCCAACAGTTGTTGCCTTCTCACCAAGCTGCTTGCTTATTGTCCTGTAGCCCATCCCAGCCTTGTGCAGGTATACAATTGTATCCCTGATGTCCTTACACAGCTCTCTGGTCTTGGCCATTGTGGAGAGGTTGGAGTCTGTTTGATTGAATGTGTGTACAGGTGTCTTTTTTACAGGTAACGAGTTCAAACATGTGCAGTTAATACAGGTAATGAGTGGGGAACAGGAGGGCTTCTTAAAGAAAACCCAACAGGTCCGTGAGAGACAGAATTTTTACTGGTTGGTAGGTGATTAAATATTTATGTCATGCAATAAAATGCAAATGAATTACTAAAAACATACAATGTGATTTTCTAGATTTTTGTTTTAGATCCCGTCTCTCACAGTTGAAGTGTACCAATGATAAAAATGACAGACCTCTACATGCTTTGTGAGTAGGAAAACCTGCAAAATCATCAGTGTATCAAATACTTGTTCTCCCCACTGTACAGCATACCGCTCTTCCATTACACCCAATAAACTATGCTTGATGTATCTGGTAACTTCTTTGTTGTTCTAATATTGCAAATGAACGTAGAAATTTCACCTTTTAGGATTACAGCTTTTTGACCTTGTGTGTCTTTTTCTATCCATGAACAGTTCTACAGCAACACCTCTGCCTCAACCCGTTGAACGTCTGACAGGTGATTATTTTACCTTTACATTTGTACTTGCTTCCTGTCAAATCACACGGATGGGATTTAGGGATCTCTAGCTTTCGAACGCAGGTGGACCCGCAGTAAAACGTTTTGATGGACAGACAGAAGCCATAGGGAGTAATTTAAACACCAATTGTACCCCTGAACAAAAGCCATTCAACCAAACCAGTGATTCCAATTAAATGGTGATTACAGCAAAACACAATCTGTTCCGGCTTCAATTTGTGAAGGACCTCTTCTCTTTCTTTTAACTTCCTTACCTTAAGTGATGGTAGCTTTTCTTGCATTTAAAAAAGCATTTATCTTAGCAGAAGTAGGTAAAGTGAGAGGCGCGTCACTACAAAACACATTGTTTGAGTTATAGAACTACTACTATGAACCCATTGGGGTTTCATATAATAAGGTCATGGCAGTTCTAGCAGGGTCAGGTGTATGTATGGTACAGCAAATGAATGTGCAGAATTGTTCACCTTATGTGTAGTAAATGCTTTGTGATAGTTCATGGTTACATTACACTTGGGAAACTACTGATCCCTCCATCCCTATCTGCACATACAGTGGGGTATTTGATACACTGCCGATTTTGCAGGTGTTCCTACTTACAAAGCATGTAGAGGTCTATAATTTGAATCATGGGTACACTTTAACTGTGAGAGACGGAATCTAAATCCAAACAAAAATCCAGAAAATCACATTGTATGATTTTTGACTAATTAATTTGCATTTTATTGCATGACATAAGTATTTGATCACCTACCAACCAGTAATAATTCCGGCTCTCACAGACCTGTTAGGTTTTCTTTAATCTCCACAATGGCCAAGACCAGAGAGCTGTGTAAGGACATCAGCAATACAATTATAGACCTGCACAAGGCTGGGATGGGCTACAGGACAATAGGCAAGCAGCTTGCTGAGAAGGCAACAACTGTTGGCGCAATTATTAGAAAATGGAAGAAGTTCAAGATGACGGTCAATAACCCTCGGTCTGGGGCTCCATGCAAGATCTCACCTCGTGGGGCATCAATGATCATGAGGAAGTGAAGGATCAGCCCAGAACTACACGGCAGGACCTGGTCAATTACTTGAAGAGAGCTTGGACCACAGTCTCAAAGAAAACCATTAGTAACACACTACGCCGTCATGGATTAAAATCCTGCAGCGCACGCAAGGTCCCCCTGCTCAAGCCAGCGCATGTCCAGGCCCGTCTGAAGTTTGCCAATGACCATCTGGATGATCACGAGGAGGAATGGTAGAAGGTCATGTGGTCTGATGAGACAAAAATAGAGCTAATGCACCGCATTGAGGGGAGGATGTATGGGGCCATGTATCGTGAGATCTTGGCCAACAACCTCCTTCCCTCAGTGAGAGCATTGAAGATGGGTCGTGGCTGGGTCTTCCATCATGACAACGACCCAAAACACACAGCCAGGGTAACTAAGGAGTGGCTCCGTAAGAAGCATCTCAAGGTTCTGGAGTGGCCTAGACCAATAGAAAATCTTTGGAGGGAGCTGAAAGTCTGTATTGCCAATGACCATCTGGATGATCCAGAGGAGGAGGTCATGTGGTCTGATGAGACAAAAATAGAGCGAATGCACCGCATTTACCTATGATAAAAATGATAGAGTAGTAAAACCTGCAAAATCGGCAGTGTATCAAATGCTTGTTCTCCCCACTGTATATTAAGGAGGATAATTCTTTAAAGGAGTGTATGTCTCTGAACCAAGAACCATCAGATAATCTGTTCTCAGTGTTTTTTACAGAACAGAGATAAGATACACCAAAATATGTTTTTGTCTCACTGTTCAGTTGGCAAATATCTGTTTAACATTAGCATGATTGAAGCAAACCCAAAATAAAAGTATTAACATGTCACACTGGATGGTGGGAGAGGGGGTGGGGGGGGGTTAATATGAATATTTACTGAAGTCTTTCAGGATATGTGTAAATAAATAAGGATGAGAGAGCTACGTTGCATCAATGTACATTAAAACAGATAGCCTTATCTATGTAGACTTGGCTACATTTTAAAATTGGCAAATTTTAGAACTACCCAATATTTGTTATTTTAGGACAAATGTTATGTACAAAAACATGTAGGCCTATACACTTTCAAGCCACTTGCAGAGCTGTACAATACACAATGCCAGTTGAATAAAATACAGTTGCGCTCAAAGGTCTTGGTACCCTTACAGCTCTTACAATAATACTTCATTCCCCTACTGTATCATGTATAACTGAATGCTTTTGGTATGTCATAGAATAATGTAAGGGAGCTGTGAAAGTTATTGCTTGGTCTACAAAGATATTATAAAATGGCCTGGAAACAATTGTTGGTATCCCATAGAAAAGATAATAAATAATTGGATTATGGTGATATTTCGAACAAATTAGTTTATTTAATTAGTATCACACGTCTCCAATCTTGTAATCAGTCATTCAGCCTACTTAAATGGAGAAAAGTAGTCACTTTGCTGTTTAGTATCATTGTGTGCCACACTGAACATGGATAGTGGCTTAAGTTATAAGCCACAATTCTTCGGGGGGAATGTCCTTTGGACAGATAAGTCAAAACTGGAGCTTTTTGGCAAGTCACATAAGCTCTGTGTTCACAGACGACAAAATAAAACTTTCAAAGAAAATAACACCCTACTTACAGTGAAACATGGAGGAGGCACAGGTTTCCTCGATCTGTGCAGGGCACAATGAAATCTCAAGAATATCAAGGCATTCTGGAGCGAAACATACAGTCCAGTGTCTGAAAGACACTTATTGACTTGTCAATTACTTTTGTCATTTTCAAGTTATTTTCAGAGAAAATTGCATAGTGTTAGTTTTTGTGGAGGGGTACAAACAAATTTGACCACGTCTGTACACAAATATTATGTACCAAAACCGAATTGGAGTTGATGAAATGCATATAAACACACTGTAAAAAAGGTTACTGAATAGTTCCTTAATTTAAGGATTTGGCTGGGTTCCAATTGGGAATAATGAAAGAAGCACTGTGTAGAATCCTACCTTTAATGTTTACAAGACGTCTCCTTATCAAATGAGACTGGAATAGTATAAGCTTGTCCACTTGGAAAACTACCGGGTTTAGGGCGGGGCTGACTACAGGTCAATGCAAATGAATGTACGGACAGGCAAGTTTTAGATGGGAATATCTACGGTAAAAATATTTAAAACATTTACATGCAGATGTCTTCTGATTTTTTGCCAGTACTTCTGTAAAATCATCATTTACATAAAAGGCTTGCTGGGACATATGCAATTATTACTTTACACAATGAACATTAATACATATAAAAATATAAGTTCAACCCAAATTGATTGTTTTATATTGACCCAACATAACATCATT
>JACXGK010004648.1:16562-37127 GCA_016801125.1 Novumbra hubbsi
TTCACCGCAGCCAGTAGCCTACCAGTTCTAGTTATCCTCCTACTACACCCTGGACGTTACTGGAACATTTGTTACCGGGATACACTTCATGCCCTCTCGTTTCTCACAACGAACGTAGAGTGCATTCCCCGCTGTATCAGTGCCGCAAGTCGCGCAATTGGAACCACCTTTTACTCTCTGTGAACACACACCCTTACACATTTAAGTGACACCCTGGGACATATTGAACAGCATTACCGCGAGTCAGGAATTACCGTTGTTTGTTGAGGCCTCAGTCAATAAACAGTTTATTTGCAATGTTAATGTTAGTTGTCGTCTTTGTCTGTGCATTTGACAAATAAAATACTTTGACTTTGAGTTGATTAGCGATGAATGTTTTTCAAGTCTTGTGACATCTCAGAACTAGACTAAAACCCCAATGTCTTGTAACCCAAGAATCGCCAATGTAATGTTGCATTTGAAATCTTGACAAATTAAGACAGTAATAATGAGAGCTTAAGGATGAAAGTTACATATACATGTATATCTACAGTGAAAATGAGAGGGACAAGTTTGAAAGAATCAGCAAGTAAAAGGTCATGGATATTTTTAGCCTGTGTTAATTTGAAACATCAATAGCCATTTCTGTCCTGTTCAAAATCTACTGAATCTACTGCTACTTAATTAAATTTTAAGTGGACTTGCATGATGAATTGAATCCCTCTTCTCTCTTGCTTCTAATCAAGTTCTGATTAATCAATTCCTAATCAATTATGACGGAAGAGGGGTCCTGTTGTATCATTCAGCTGGGTGTGAAGGCTCTTTGTCTGGCCTGGATTGCCTCTGAAAATGAGGGGAGGAATGACAAGAAAGACAGGTCATCAACAGGAAATCCTAGGTTAAGAAGTATCCTAGCCTGTTAAGGAGTACACTGAAGAAGTATTCTAGTCTGTTGAGGAGTACCCTGAAGAAGTATCTTAGCCTGTTGAGGAGTACACTGAAGAAGTATCCTAGCCTGTTGAGGAGTACCCTGAAGAAGTATCCTAGTCTGTTGAGGAGTACCCTGAAGAAGTATCCTAGTCTGTTGAGGAGTACCCTGAAGAAGTATCCTAGCCTGGTGAGGAGTACACTGAATAAGTATCTTAGCCTGTTGAGGAGTACACTGAAGAAGTATCATAGTCTGTTGAGGAGTACACTGAAGAAGTATCCTAGTCTGTTGAGGAGTACACTGAAGAAGTATCTTAGCCTGTTGAGGAGTACACTGAAGAAGTATCCGAGCCTGTTGAGGAGTACACTGAAGAAGTAGGAGTACACTGAAGAAGTATCCTAGTCTGTCGAGGAGTACACTGAAGAAGTATCATAGTCTGTTGAGGAGTACACTGAAGAAGTAGGAGTACACTGAAGAAGTATCCTAGCCTGTTGAGGAGTACACTGAAGAAGTATCATAGTCTGTTGAGGAGTACACTGAAGGAGTATCCTAGTCTGTTGAGGAGTACACTGAAGGAGTATCCTAGTCTGTTGAGGAGAACACTGAAGAAGGAGGAGTACACTGAAGAATTATCCTAGTCCGCTAAGAAATACACTACGAATGTGAAGCAAAGTCTGGTTGTAGAGTGACTTTCCATCACAAACGGTGTGCTATTTGCTTTATAAATGGTGCTGAATAGCTTGGAATATCTTTAAGAGACTTCTCTAAGGAAAATTCCACTAACACACTTTTTGATTTTAACGTTTTATAATACAGAATTCACACCAGTTTGATGAACTTAGAATTATATTGTGCCAGCTAATATGTACTGTGTCATTACTGCTATGTATACTATTTACAGTGTAATTTTTATTTCTTACCTTATACCACTTCCTGTGTTTTATGTCATGCACCACAGCACCAAAGCAAATTCCTTGTATGTGTAAACCTACTTGGTAATAAAGCTGATTCTGATGTAATGTTGCTCTGTCATATCTACTAACAACTAACAACAGAAATAGTGAAAACTGGTAGTCATTTTAAGTTATACAGTTGCGGAGCAATGATGGCTCACTAGTGGAGCTATGGGGTAACATTGTGCAAACTAAGGCACACAAGGTTTGGCGCTGGGAGCTGAGAGGGTAAAGCAGAATGTTAAACTTGACCACTGCATATAACATCCACAAATTCAATTATGTCAATCATTGTTGTGTCAGCATTTACATGAAATGTCGCTAGGCCTGGGGAATACTTTTAGGATTTTTGTTGCTAAGGGGTGATTTTCAGTAACCTCTCAAAATATGTTAACCCAATCAAATTCCTTGCTTAGGAGGGGTTTATACAGGTGCTCATGAGAAAAAAAAAAAAACACTGTCAAGATGTCAAGATGGTAGCAATATTGTCAAATAAAGCCCCATCAATATTTGTGGGTGTATGTCATGTTTGCAGTGAACCATATCAATCTTTGAGAAACAAACATAACCTTTTCCTAGGTAAATGGTCGTTATTGCGACCAGACTATAATAGGACTGGTAATGCTGAAAGATGGGTTTTCTAAAGCGATAAGTGGGTCTGTAATCTTCTGCAAACATAAGTGAAGAAAAAGTGTGGATAAGGTAGAAAAGTTAGAAAACGCTCATTCTATACTATACTATAAGAAAAGGTGCCGAGGCAGTCTCAACCACTAGCTAGAATAACCACTAAACTCATTGACCTGTCTGTTTTCAATTTCAATAAATCGCAGATTGTCGGCCATGCTTACATTTTTTTACTTTTACCATAGCCTTTAGGATGGAACGCCAAAAGTTGTAATGGCTTTATTGACTCAATGTTATGAATAGAGCACAGTTCTTCCAAAACAGAATTAAACTTTTCAGATTTGTTGAAAACTAGGTAAAACCTTCAGGAAATGGGGTTTATTCAGTTCGAAAAAAATAGGGAAAACAACCAAAGCATGCCTTCAACAAGCCTGTGAATGGATTGTTTTGGATAACTAATATCCAATAGAAATCTTGCCACTTGCTCAACTTTTTTAAATACAGGAGATAAGTTTCCAGGCATAAAAGGAGGACGAGGCCAAACGAGATTATACCTGTGGCCTTATGAGACTAACTGCCATTTAACAGCCCTCCATAAGTCTAATAGAACATTTTGTTAAACTGAGAATATCACCCCTTTCAAATTATTTCTGTTAAATTAAAAATATGGATATAAATTCTATAGCATAGCCAATTATCAAATGACCTAGGGCATAACAGCTTGGTGATGACAACAAGGCGGCATGGTGCAAGTGTTTTTGGTTTTATAAAACATTATCAATTAAGCACTAAAATGGTAATTACGTTACATCATTGTTTTGAGCCAACTTCACCCTTGGGATTTTAAAATGTTCTCAATCCGGCGTTCCGATACCAAAATGAATGCAATTAACTTTCACCCAGTGTAAGAAATGTCTACCTGTGTGTCAGGCTTAGATTGGTCAAATCCCATCTGTGATGAGACACACGTGTTAGGTAGGCTCTGTTGGGAGGCTTAGGCGTCAGAGCTCTTTTGTGAAAACAAGACTTTGAATGAGACAAACACTGATACAGACTCAAATTGTTTATCTTGAACATTTACTCTCTTGGGTTCTGCCACTGCTCTTATTACAGAGGAATTATTGCATATGGAATCCTAGATATAGTACATTGTAATTCAGTGTAATTATTCAGTGTTTACCATTGGATTGTTTGGTGCCAGTATTGTATTCAGAGGGTTCATTGGGTTAGTAACAACAAACATCTGGTTAATACCAGTGTAATCAAATGCTTGTTACAATTTAATTTTACAACCTGTACCAACTCTTCATTGACACAACGCTGCACTGTTTTTGGATGATACTTTAGGTCAAAACCCAATAGACAATTCCCACAGACACCTCTATTATCACATTTCTTTCCACAATATCCATGGAATTTGTCCAGTAATTGTCCTTGAGGCTGTTATTTTTCCATCACTCACAACCAAAGATATTAACATTTTCTATTCAACCACTGTCTGCCATGTTTTGGGACAATGTGATGATATTATTAATGCTTGTGCTGAGCTCCTGTTATGCTCCAGTGTGCAATGAGTGCTATCTGCCGACATTATCTTCTCAGTAAAGTAGATGGCAGCCACTATGAATCGGTTTTGGTGAATGTGAGTAGAACAACAGTTTCCAGTTCTTTTATAGCTTATTGTTTTCAGTTATTTTAGGGCCACTGTGGCTTAATAAATACATGCTAGAAACTGTAATTCATAGTCAACACTGAATGAACAAAATACAGATTGGTAATTCCTGGCTGTAATTATAGATAAGCAATTTTTGTAAACGTTTGTTAAAGTTATGAGTGAAGCAACAGTTGATTAGATTAAGTTTTTCTCCCTCCCCTCCCATTCCCAGACACACAAATGCTTGGTTTCAGTCTGTATCACTCACTCATTGTCCTGCCCTTATATGGGGACATTATTGCACCAAAAATATTCACAAATTTGTTACACGATCAGCAAATTCGTAGCACAATCCACAAATGTGTACCACGATCAGCAAATGTGTAACACAATCTGCAAATGTGTAACATAATCCGCAAATGTGTACCACGATCCGAAAATGTGTAACAGGATCGGCAAATGTGTAACACAATCCGCAAATGTGTAACACGATCCGTAAAATACTTACCAAAATCTGCAAATGTGTAACACGATCTGCAAATGTGTAGACAAATCAGTCCATAGAGGACTATATTAAAATAATCATGCAATTTGACAAATGTATTGGCATTTTTAATGCAGTTAATGTAATTGCTATTTGAGACAATATTTAACTGAAAATACAATAATCCACATTTTATTAGCATTTTCACATAGTCATATCTGCATTTTGTGACATTATTAATATTAAAATGGACATACCCCTCATCATTGTCATCATTGTGGATCGTGATAGGCTACACATTTGTGGGACACATTTGCAAATATTTTTGCAACAATAATGACCCCATAACTTCTGTCTCCAGGCCTAGGCTTTATGAATCCAAGCTGTTGTGTTGGCAGTCAATCAATTTGAAAGTTCAAATATACAAGTGCATTTTGAATGTGCAAATATTGTGGCAAAGGTTAAAGGTGAAGTACAAAGCATTTTGTTCCTCTCAAGTGTGATTTTGCCTTCTGCAAATGGGTAGAGCCATTTTGTAAATGTTTGTGCATTTTTAGTGGGACCTGTGTTACCAACAATAGTACACTTTGTTGGTCAAGTGCTAGCAATAACACTGCAGATAATCAAGAGAGCTTGATAAATGTAGAGTTTACTTGGTATATATAGCTTCCTAATTAAATGTAAAGTTTACCTAGAGTTGAAGTATGTGGTCTGTGTGTTCCTTGAAGAATCGCTAGAAGTTTATCCCAATTTATTTTAGACAGGCAACGTGCAACGATATAATTAAAATATTATCAGGTAATCTACTAGCGTAAGTACGCAGTCATTAACAAAATACTTCTGACGGTACTCAAATATTTTTTTTGGCCAACAACCTGTGTATTATAATTACCATTATTCTGCATCTGGATAATAAATTGTTTTTTAGTTGGCTTAATGTGGTAATAATGTATTATAGTACTGTCTCTTTGGGACAGATGGCTTTTAGCTGAGGCTCACTGCACAAGAAAATACATTGTTCAGGTGGTGGTTGTTTTGCTCATGTTTTGTCCGAGGCCTGCCTTCCACCTGCCGGGGGAGACAATTTTGGAATAGTGAGTGAAATTGGTGGGCGGGGCCAGGCATGATCTCTCCTGCATGTTACCAAGGCCTGGAGTCATGTACAACCTCAATGGAGTGCAGATGGCAGTCCATGACCCTTTCTACGGACTGCACAGCACATTGCAGTTCACCTTTGTAGTGAGCAGACCAAACTAGATAGGAAAGAGGGAGGTGACAATGTACACCACAATTGATGTTCCTAGTTGATTTAAAAAAAGTTTCAGATGTGATTCATCTGCTGGTTGGCCTTATAATCTATAATCTTCTCAACATCCCAGTTGAGCTTTGGGCAATAATGTGGTGTAGGAAATCAAATTATTCAGGGGTAATAACGACAATGTGGCCCTAATATTAAGAGGGATAGGTTGAGGATGTTTCCTGAAGTCAACCAAGGTGAGGATTGTGTTAGAATAGGAGAGAGAAGTGGGGAAGAGAGACAGAAGACTGTGAAAGCCTATTGCTATCTGGCTTGGGGCTGAGAGTTCAGGCTTAGAAGACAGAGAGGCAGAAGGTGACTAAGTAATGATCAGAGACATGGAGGGGAACTGCAAGGAGTTTAGGCGAAAACACGGTGAGTTGCATTGTCAGCCTTTAAGGGGCGGTGAAGTCAAAAGAGTGGAAAGAAAAAGGTGGAAATAAATGAATGGAAGGCAGATATTGGGAGGTTGTCATCCAACATAAGGGGAATGTATGCAGATGGTGTAAACTTGTACCAAGTAGCAAATCACATCCATAATTGTGCAAATATACAGTGGAGGAAAATATTATTTGATTCCCTGCTGATTTTATACGTTTGCCCACTGACAAAAAAATGGTCAGTCTATACATTTTATGGTAGGTCTATTTGAACAGTGAGAGAGTGAGTGATTAACAACAAGAAAAACAAGAAAAACTTCACAGAGGTCAGACTTTTCTTGTTGTTGGCCACCAGGTTTGCACAGATCTCAGGAGGGATTTCGTCCCACTCCTATTTGCAGATCCTCTCCAAGTACTTATGGTTTCGATGCTGACCTTTGGCAACTTTACAGATTTTCTATGGGATTAAGGTCTTGTCGACTGGCTAGGCTACTCCAGGACCTTAATGTTGTTCTTCTTGAGGCACTCCTTTGTTGCCTTGGCCGGGTGTTTGGGTCATTGTCATGCTTGAGAACCAATCTACGACCCATTTTCAATCCCCGAGCTGAGGGAAGGAGGTTCTCACCCAAGATTTGATGGTACATGGCCCCATCCATTGCCTCCTTAATGCAGTGAAGATGATCTCACCCCCAAAGCATAATGTTTCCACCTCCATGGAGGGGATGGTGTTACCGTCCCCTCCATGGGGACGGTAACACCGTCACAGTGGGGTCACAGTCAGCATTCCTCCTCCTCCAAACATAAAGAGTAGAGTTGATGCTAAAGAGCACAATTTTGTTCTCATCTGACCACAACACTTTCACCCAGTTTTCCTCTGATTCATTCAAATGTTCATTGGCAAACTTCAGATGGGCCTGTACATGTGCTTTCTTGAGCAGGGGACCTTGCGGGAGCTGCAGGATTTCAGTTCTTCACGGCGTAGTGTGTTTCCAATTGTTTTCTTGGTGACTATGATCTCACCTGCCTTAAGATCATTGACAAGATCCTCCCGTGTAGTTCTGGGCTGATTCCTTACCGTTCTCATGATCATTGAAACTCCACAAAGTGAGATCTTGCATGGAGTCCCAGACCGAGGGAGATTTACAGTTATTTTGTGTTTTTTTGTGTGTTGTCTTTCATTTGCAAATAATCGCACCAACTGTTGTAAACTTCTCACCAAGCTGCTTTGCGATGGTCTTGTAGCCCATTCCAACCTTGTGTAGGTCAACAATCTTGTCACTGACATCCTTGGACAGCTCTTAGGTCTTTGTGGAGAGTTTGATCGATTGGTTGCTTTTGTGGACAGCTGTCTTTTATACAGGAAGAAAACTTGAATTTGTGACATGTATAAAAGACACCTGGGAGCCAGAAATCTTGCTGATTGATAGGGGATCAAATACTTATTTCACGGAGTAAATGCAAATCAATTTATAACTTACTTGAAATGTGTATTTCTGGATTTTTTTTGTTATTCTGTCTCTAACTGTTCAACTAAACCAACCACTAAAATTATAGACTGATAATTTCTTTGTCAGTGAGAAAACATACAAAATCGGCAGGGGATCAAATAATTTTGTCCTTCCCTGTATAACACAACCGTCAAGTAAAAACGTCAATGAATATATGGCCATACAAATTCACAAACAATTCACAAACCTGAACAGACAAACAAAAAAATTATTAATAATTTACAAAAAGTAAGTAAGCGCATAAAACTTTTTTTATGGTCAAACATGTTTTACGAAAATGTCACAACATTTAAGACCCCAGAAAATCTCCTGCATTTTACAAATTGTGAGGTGCTCTACATTTCTTGAAATCAGATTTGTGAATCAAATTCACTTTGTGAATCAGATTCACTTTGTGAATCAAATTTACTTTGTGAATCAAATTCACTATATCAATAGATTTCTATTAAAATACATCCACACTAGGACATCCTCAGTTATGGGCATACTTATGTATCCCCATTTTGTTGATAAAGTAGGGGCCAAATAACTAGCTTTTTTAGTATAAGAAAGTATAAGAAAGTGCTAAATATGGACAAAAATGCATTTGCCAAGTAGGGTTTGTGAAGTGTGATGAGGGTTATGAATCCTCTGTCAAACTATGTAATTGGACCTGAGCTAGTGTTAGTTTATCGCAAACTCTATAGGTGGTCAAACATGACTATTGGAAAGTTAATTTTGTATGGTTACTCACATTATGCAAATATTCTGAATATTCTTGTCTTATGTGACAGGTTGTCTTTTGTGACAGGGGGTGCTCACATGAAACAGGTTCGTCCTCTTTTGTTTTGCGATTTCCAAATATTGTTACCCGCCTGAAACTTAGGAAGATACCTAGAGAGGAATTATGATCTGAGGAGTGGCCAGTTCTCTTCTGGCTGTGCTGGGTGAAATTTTTAGGAGTACAAATTGTGAAATAATAATACATAAATGCATGTGGGCTGTGTCCAGAGCCTATGAACCCTCATCCAGGTCAGCGGAGTGTCAACTGAAATCATGGTGTATCGTCAGCTACTTGATCTGCAACACAACCAGGAGGACTTTGGACAGGGACAGCTACGAGTCTTTCAGGCCTTGTAGTCCTGAGGTGTGATCCAAGGACTTATGTCCTTCTCTGTTTAAACAAAGCAGAGAAGGAGAACTGACCCAGTTCCCCCAGCATAATAACATAGCAGTGTAAAACCTTAGGGCTAAGACAGAGGAGTCCAGTGACAATATGACCCTATTCGTGGGAAACCCCAGACAAGACCTAACAGGCAAGAAGTTACTCCATCCACTTTGCTAATTATCAACCAACTGCAACCACCCTTATATTTACTATTCACATTATCCTAAAGGTACCAGCTCTTCCCCTCACAAGAGAACACCCAAAATCCATTAACATTGCAACCAAAGCATTTTGACTAACCATCCACTCTTTTCATTTTTTGTCCAGAGATGAATCCATCTTCCCAATATTTCTTATCTAATAATATCCTCTTGCCAGCCCTGCATTGTACTGTTGCAACTGACTTCTGAGTTGGCTAGGTATAAATCATCCTTTACTGTAGCTAATATATTTTGCAAAACCAAATGTTTCAGATTTTACTTTGGGATGTAAAACATAATTTTTCCATGTTCTTTGCCTGGAAAAGTGTTTGATGTTGTTTCAAGGGATTTACCTGCCCAGTATAAGTTACAGACGCAGCTGACATACACTACAAATAATCATGTGCATCCAAAGTATATTACTGGTCTAAGGCACAGAGGATAGTAATAGCAACTGAACCTTTTGAGAATCATTTTGGAGACTTGGCCTGGTTAATTCCACCTGTGTGTTAGTAGTTATAATTTGTAGTAATAATTTTGCTTCCGTTCAAATATAATCAAGACTTTTCAACATGTAACAACAGGGTGAACAGTTTACATATATAATATCTGTTTTCATAACAGCTCAAATAAAGCATTGAATGCAACAAAAGCAATGTTTCAATCCCGAATAGTCGGAAGACAAGAACCCAGTTACAGTATCTCACATTATGCCAATGATTAAAGTTGGTAGAAACAGTAATAATGGAGACATCCAGCAGAAGACGTTTGCTAGCTGAATGTTACGTAACCCTTTTAACGGACATTTTTATAAACAGAAAGGGAAGCATCTTTGTTTTAAACGTACAAACTAGACAGGATCTCTAGAAAATAACAAAATAAACTAAAATAAAGTGGGATTGTGGGATTTGTATACACATACCATACTATTACCCAACACTTTATTTATTATGTTTTACTTACATTGTAAACATAAATGGGGTAAGGACACCGTAGTTTGGCCATAACTGACGATATCCTCTAGATTTCGTTATAATGGAAATCTATTGGTGTACTGATCTTTAAAATATGTGAGGTCACTCACAAATACGTTGAACAACTCAGAAATATGAGCATCGCTCACAAATGTAGTCACAAATCTGTAAAATGCTGGTGACACATTTCTTGTTAACAATAAAATATTTGTTTTTGGATCGTTAATCTATTAGTGAAACAGGACATATTTGTTCCACAATATGTAATGCAACTTGTTACTTACAGGTTTACAACTACAAATGTATCTCTACAGAAATTAGTTATCAAGGTGTCAACCTGATTGATTAAATCTTCCAGTGAACTTGGTGGATGACAGATGACAACACTATTTAGTTACCACCAGTAACATGTTGTTAACAAAGTGTAACTTTTTCATTATTACAATTAATTTAAACAATGATTATGGTGTAATTGCACATGCATTAGAAGGAAGGAATTTCATATTTTATTATTTTATGCCTTATTCTTCTGCTGATTAGCAGCAGTACATTGGGATGTGGCAAAATCATTAAAGAATTTTAATTCAACTTTGGAGACTGGAACACATGCTAAATGCTACTGAAGACTTGTAACGCTATCATGTTCATGTAATGGACGGTCTATAAAAGGAAGGAGGGGTTAGGGTCAAGAGGGTGTGATGTCAGAGGACAAGCCAATACCAGCACCAGAATATCCTCTGGTAAGAGCGTGGAAAAATGCACATGGCCAAGTTGTGATGTGGGAGTGACCAGCAGGCCCCAAGACTGTGTGAATGAGGTACGGATATTTTCTACACTTTTTGAAGAGGGACAATGGCGGGGGAGGAAGTCAAGGGTTTAGCTGTTGAGGGAGAAGGTAAAAAAAAGGGAGGAAGAAAAGGAAGTGACTGGAAGGATTTTAATTTGGTTTTCCTTCATTTTCGCTCAGCTGTTTGAACTCCACTTGAACTCTGAATTCACAGTGAGCCATTTAAGCCAAGGAGTGGATGGGGAGAGCTGAACTGGCCAGGAGGAAGAGGGGGTAATGAGACTCCTCCTACTTCTTTTATCTCTCCCCTTCCTCCTATTCCCGTTACTCCTACTCTTTCTACTTCTATTCCTTTTACTACGACTACAAATAGTCTTCCTAGTTCTACTACTAAACTTGCTAGTCTGCCTCCTACTCCAGTTAACCCTACTGCTCACAGTACTTATCCTTCTACTACTTTCACTCATAATACTCCTACAACTACTCCTACTACTCTTACTATTACTTCAAATATTATCTTACTATTACTTCAGACGGGCCTGGACATGCGCTGACTTGAGCAGGGGGACCTTGCGTGCGCTGCAGGATTTTAATCCATGGCGGCGTAGTGTGTTATTAATGGTTTTCTTTGAGACTGTGGTCCCAGCCCTCACCTTCCTCATGATCATTGATGCCCCACAAGGTGAGATCTTGCATGGAACCCCAGACCGAGGGTTATTGAACGTCATCTTGAACTTCTTCCATTTTCTAATAATTGCGCCAACAGTTGTTGCCTTCTCACCAAGCTGCTTGCCTAATGTCCTGTAGCCCATCCCAGCCTTGTGCAGGTCTACAATTTTATCCCTGATGTCCTTACACAGCTCTCTGGTCTTGGCCATTGTGGAGAGGTTGGAGTCTGTTTGATTGAGAGTGTGGACAGGTGTCTTTTCTACAGGTAACGAGTTCAAACAGGTGCAGTTAATACAGGTAAGTGGTGAAGAACAGGAGGGCTTCTGAAAGACAAACTAACAGGTTTGTGAGAGCCGGAGGTGATCAAATAATTATGTCATGCAAAAAAATGCAAATTATTTTCTAAAAAATCATACAATGTGATTTTCTGCGCACCAAGCTACAAGGTACTTGACCACCTCTTCGTAGGCTGACTCATCGTTGTCGCTGATCAGGCCAACCACCGTGGTGTCGCAAACCTGACGATGGTGTTGGAGCTGTGCAGAGGGATGCAGTCATGGTTGAAAAGAGAGTACAGGAGTGAGCTAAGCACACAGCCCTGTGGGACACCAGTGTTCAGGGTCAGGGTGGAGGAGGTGAGGCTGTCTAACCTGACAGACTGGGGTCTGTTGGTAAGAAAGTCCAGAGTCCAGTTGCAGAAAGAGGGGCTGATCCCAAGGTCGTGGAGTTTGGTAACTAGTCTGGAGGGGGTGACCGTGTTGAACGCCGAGCTGAAGTCAATGAACAGCATCCTTACATATGAGTTGGTTTTGTTCAAGTGGGTCAGGGCAGAGTGAAGAGTAGTGGAGATGGCATCCTCAGTAGACCTATTAGGGCGGTAGGCATACTGGTGTGGGTCCAAAGTTGGAGGGAGGCAGGCCTTAAAATGAGCCAAGACCAGTCTTTTGAAGCACTTCATGATCGTGGGGGTGAGTGCGACAGGTCGGAAGTCATTTAGGCTTGTCGCAGTCGACAGCTTTGGCACTGGCACAATGGTTGTGGTCTTAAAGCACGTGGGGACAACCGCTTGGGACAGTGACAGGTTGAAGATGTCCATGAAGACCCCAGCCAGCTGCCAAGCTCATGATCTAAACACACGTCTAGGAACACCATCAGGACCAGCGGCTTTGCATGCGTTTACCCTGCTAAGTGCAGAAGACACGTCCGCGATGGACAGACTGAGGGGGACGGCATCTGAGTTGAGCTTAAATTTTGTGGCTGGGTCTTTGTTGTCCCTGTTAAAGCGGGCGTAGAAGGTGTTCAGCTTGTTCGTGAGGGAGACATCCTTCGCTGAGGGGGTTGGGTGTTTAGGTCGGTAATCAGTGATGGCTTGAATGCCCTGCCACATTCGTCGAGGGTCAGAGTTGTTATGTAAATGCTCTTCAATCCTCTGTTTGTGGGCGTGTTTGGCCATCTTGATGCCCCTTTTCAGGTTGGCCCTGGATGTGTTAATCTGATGAATCTATGTATATATATTATTATTTCTATATATCTGAATATATAGCAGGTTGATGGTGAACCTATGATGGTATTTATAATGGAAAGGCTTAAAAATTGGTTGATTGTGAATTTGTGATGGCAAATTTGAGATGGTGAAAATATACAAACATCAAAGCATGTTTACATTGTTCGTTTTTTTTAAATAGTACAACACACATTAGAGAATTGATGCCAGTGCACCTATATTATAGATTTTTAAAAAATACAAAATATTTTTATCTCTTTACAAACTGCCAGATAATAATTGCAACAGCTGCTTAATCAGTCAGGACTGCTGCTAGCTTCTGGAAATCAGGTAAAATTGTACCCAAGATGTATATTTATTCAAATGTTAATTATTTATTCAAGAGCAAGATTTTAATGTTTTAAAAATGTTAGTAGGCAACAAAATAAAATGATTGGATGAGATTTACAAGGCAATAGCTAAAGTTCAGGTACTTGATCCAAGTTGGGCACATTGCAGAGCACAACAATTTATTTTTTTATCCGTTATATTATTCAATACTTTTGTGCATTTATATGCAGTGCTTTGCAAAATATTTTTTCCCCCATGACCAGTTTCCTTATATTACTGAATAACAAATGGCATATTTACAATTGAGTCTGTTTGCTATGGGGATTTTGTGAAATCTTGGTATTTAAAATTGCTGTGCCAGGTCCTGAACAGTAAATAATTCAAGTTGCTATCTCATTTAGTGGGTGTGGAGGCTGCATCACTCCACAAAGAGGTCCACAATCACTTTGAAGTGATCTCTACAGTGAAGTGCAGTGGTTGTAGCATCATGATGTTGGGAAGCTTTTCATCAGCAGCATTATCTGCTTTTCATTAAGCAATACTATCTGCTGCAACACCCACACTAGAGTAGCGTTTCAGTAATCCACCACCATGGACATCTTTTTTAATCAGTAGGAATTGGTCATCTTGCTATACGTGATGGAATATTGCAAGAGAACCTACTTAAGTCCATTAAAAACTTTAGGAAGATTTTCACCTTTCAGCAGAACAGTAATCTTAAGCATAAAGCAATATTGGAGCATCTCAAGAACAAAAAGTGGAATGTCCACAGCGATCCAAGTCCTGGTTTGCAGTTAACAAGTGACTTCTAATCAACCTGAAGAACCTGGTGCAAATCACCCAAAAAAATTGTCTAAATCACACCCAAACAATGTATAGAACTGGTACATGCCTTCCCCAAAATACTAAGTTGAAGCTGTTATTGCAATGAAAAGTGGCTTTAACATATATTAATGTACGTG
Source organism: Novumbra hubbsi (assembly GCA_016801125.1). Classification (NCBI taxonomy): domain Eukaryota; kingdom Metazoa; phylum Chordata; class Actinopteri; order Esociformes; family Umbridae; genus Novumbra; species Novumbra hubbsi. The sequence goes on from JACXGK010004648.1 coordinate 30,943, forward strand.
GAATAATGTTTCAACATGAAACCAAAGTCACCAATAATTGATTGTCTATGTGCTTGTATTTGTAATCAGTAATATGAGAGTCAGTAAAAAAGCTAGGTCAAAACCATTTATCAAGATTATTTAGGGTTAAGGCCGCACTCTAAAGCCCCCAACAGAGCCTGGATCTTAATGTTGAGAAACGGCGGATACAATGGGTGTTATCCAAACAGTTCCTCGCTGTCTTTTAAAACAGGAAGAAATGCCCAACATCAGTAAACGTCAGTCATTTTTTTGGGGGCGTCTTAAATGTGCTTCTGTTAAGCAGTGCTATCTGCTGCAACACCCACACCAGAGTAGCGTTTCAGTAATCCACCGCCATGGACGTATTTCAAGACCTGGCAGCACGACAAGAGAACATTCACAATATGTCGCCCACTTATTCATTGAATATCTTATTCAGGGATTGCAAATGAATGCCTGTGACATGCAGGCAGTTTTTCCCCCTCTCGTCTCCCAGTGAGAGAGCCCCTTCAAGCTGGAGTGTTCTGTGTTGTTTTCTGATCGTGTCATCACCATGGCAGCACCAGAGGCACATGTAAACGTCTAGAGATTACAAGATGGGTAAAGCAAGCCCACGGTCTGCAACAGGGAAGAATGTTGATTCTCTCGGCAAAATAGACGTTCGAAATTTCAGGGTCCCATCTGCAGCAAAGCAGTTTAGATTGATCACACAATATGGCAAATCATTGTCTATTCAAACAGGGAAAGGTGCAATTTCGGATCAAAATAGTTGCTATTAATTGAAACCAAATGCAACAATTTCCAACTCAATTTAGAAAATGTGGGCAAAGTAATAAACTTGCAGGGTAGTTTCATAACAGGCTTGATAAATAGAAGCTTCAAAAGGGAGGCAGTAATCATTGCAAAACATAAACCAAAAAAACAAATCCAATTATTTGTAATTAGACAAAAGCATGTTTGATGTAGTTGTGAAAGCATTTTTTTTGTCTATTTACTGACTGTGAAGTTAACATTATGCCAATGTACCCTACTGAGCGGTCCAGTGGCTTAGGGCCCTTAAAAGAAGTGCAGAGTCACTACAAGCTTGCTCCATTCCAAGTTCACTGCACTCTTGCTACTCCTTATGGAGTGTCGGGTCACTGCAAGCTGACTAATGTAGGCAACCCAACAGTTGTTGCTCTGATACAGAGGTTTGGGTGACATCCTTAGCAAGCAGTTGGATTGGAAACATTGCAGCTTGGCCAAACCTATTTCAGACGACAAGTCCCAATTTTCAACCTGAAAAGACCTTTGGTGAGTTGCTGCAATGAGATTTGGTCAACTTTGTAATGAAAAAAGCCTGGCTATCATTCATCCGCTCTAGAAGAGAGAGGCGATTGTGCTTTTGACTGGCACACCAGTGACAAGGTGTTTTCTTGACAAGAAACTACACAGGGCTACAGACTAACTACTTTTAGTGGAGTAGTGGTCTCAGGAACTAAACCCACGTTTAAATACCATGATGTGTCACAGCTGGCCTGACTGGGAGGTTGCATTTTGGACTGGCATTGCCCCAGGCTAAAACAGGTAGGGACCAATGAAACATTCCTTGTCAATGGGGAAACAAAATCAGTCTGGAGCTCTGCTATAAGGATTTTATGCAAGCCATTAGTGTGTTGAGTTAAAAAGTCAGAGTGATAGCCACGCTCCATCCCATCCCTTTTTAGCCACAAACTTATTAAAAGTTGACAATCAGGCTTATCAAATTTGCTTGAAAGAAATTTGTGTTTTTGTCTAAGTGGTGAGTTGAATTGGGGTTTATACACAACAATTAAAAAGCAATCTCAACTGATCACTAGCAATACTAACTCATTAGTACACTCCTTACTCTGACCAAATATTGTGCAGTAGCTAGTCTTTTTTCACTAGGAAACCTTACTTGCTAATAATAACAAGGACATCTGGAGTAGAATTGTCATTGAAGATGATAATGGAAACGTTGAGGATGATAATGGAAAAGTTTTCTCCTACTGAATATTTATTTGCTTCTGAAATGCCACTGTATCTAAGAGCCTTTATACTGCAATTTACTTTCTGTAGAAGGTTGAAAACAGCGTGATATATATGATGTCCTTAATAGCTTGCTAGCTAAAGCTACTTGTTGAAAATATATCTTGTTAGTCCACTGGGTTTATAGGGGCCATATCAGTTCAAATTTTCTATTGAGATTAATTTCTTTAATGCATTCTTATCCAATATGGTGCAATAACTGGTATTTTAGCTATGTCACTATCCATTGTTACACTAATGACTGCAAACCCAGTAATGTTTTAAGAGAAATTCTTCATCAGTCAATATTAGTTGCAATGACATTGATGACATTAAACAGTATACATTATGGTAGTACAAAACCATGTTACAATATTACAAGGCATTTATCATGTATTGCGGGAAGTATATAGTGAAACAGTTCAGGGATTGACACTTCAAGACAGCAATTTGCATCATCTAATGATTGGCAGTAACATCAGCTACTAGAATATTAGAAATATCATTAAATTAGATATTATTAATTTGCTCCCTAACTAAAAGTTAGCTAAATTACACCAACAAATGTTCTCATTGAAACCAAATGTATCCTTATAGAGAACTCAAGATAATCACTTTCACTCACTTACACAATTTTCTAATTATTAAAAACATGATCTAGATTTCACAAGGATTAACTGGGCTATGAAATGATTCAAATAAATAGTGTAATCTAAAGAAGTACCAGGATATAAATGGGAGTTGCTGTTAGTTTAAGGAGAAATGATTGTATTTCGTAGAGATGCCAATGGAGAAATGTCCATTACTTAAGACATTGACAACGATATGATTCAGCATAACGCCCTTTTAATCAATGTCACATCTAGAAGTTTAAATGTGACAAGCAATTTTTTCCTCAAGCATCCAAGTCACGTTACTTGTATTACAATTGTTACTTTCCGTCTGAGTGTAGCTGCCACTGACAATAAGCTAGTACTGACTATATCCCTTGGCTACACCTCCTAAACCATTTAAAGAGCAGGGAATATTCTGGGTGGTAGAAAAAGACTCAAGCAGTTGGGCAGGCAACTGGGAAAAATCAAGACTTTTCAGGACAGTCAAGTTTGATTTGTAAACTCAGACCTCGCTTTTCTTCCGTGGACTACTGAAAACAAACAGACACCCAATGAAACAGGAATCATTTGACTTACAATTGGAATCAATTGGCATAAATTGCACAAGTGAGGACTTCCTGGTTCTTATAAAAAAAGGGATGGGAGGCTCAGAATAACCTGATTGCACAATGACTTTCCCTCATGATGCCACCTTCCCATCAGTGCTCCAGGCTAGTAGCTCTAAACTAGCTTCAAAGGCTTATTGCTTTCTTGAGCTGCATTTTGATTCATGTAACCATGGAGAAAAACACTTGATGACTGCAACACTCTTTTATTTGTTCCTTATGGCAGATTACAGACGTTGATATGCTATCATATTTTGTTTAAGAGTCATAAAAATGTTGACAATTGTTCAAGAAACATTAACAATTAATTGCAATAATGCGTGATAAGCTTGAGATATTCGATGATCTACACGCAATTACTTAATTTTAGGTATACACGGTCGTTCTAACGTTTGGGTTCACGTAGAAATGTCCTTGTTCAAACCAATTCAAATTGGTTTGAATAAGAAATATAGACACTGACAAGTTTTCCTATTTAAACTTATTTTATGTATGTTTTAATGGAAATCAAGCAAATTGGACATTTGAACGTGACCCCAAACTTGTCAACGGTAGTGTACGTTTGCCTGCACGTAATTTTCCCAAGTGCTGAGAATAAACAAAGAGATGACTTTAAATGGTAGACACATTGATCAGCCATAATGACCACGGACAGGTGAAGTGAATAACACTGATAATCTCGTCATCATGGCACCAGTCAGTGGGTGGGATATATTAGGCCGCAAGTGAACATTTTGTCCTCAACGCTGATGTGTTAGAAGTAGGAAAAATGGGCATGCGTAAGGATTTTGACAAGGGCCAAATGGTGATGGCTTGATGACTGGGACAGAACATCTCCCAAACTGCAGCTCTAGTAGCACGTTTCCGGTCTGCAGTCGTCAGTACCTATCAAAAGAAGGCCAAGTAGAGAAAAGCAGTGAACCGGTCATGGACAGGGTCATGGACGGCCAAGGCTCAATGATGCACCAACGAGGAGCGGAGACTGACCCGAGTGGTCCGATCCAACAGGCAAGCAACTGTAGCTCAAAATGCTCAAAAGTTCATGCTGGTTCTGATTGAAAAGTACCCTGTCCACCGACCCTTGTCCACTGCTCACGTTTTCTTTTACATCACGTGGATGGCCAGGTGAATGTGCGTGTACCTGGAGAACACATGGCGACAGGATGCACTATGGGAAAGAGGCAAGTCGGCGTTGGCAGTGTGATGCTTTGGGAAATGTTCTGCTGGGAAACCTTGGGTCCTGCCATTCATGTGGCTGTTACTTTGACACGTACCACCTACCTGAGCATTGTTGCAGACCATGTACACCCTTTCATGGCATTCCCATCTGGCATTGGCAGTGCTGCTTTGGCGGCAAAAGGGGGACCTACACACTATTAGACAGGTGGTGATAATGTTATGGCTGATCGGTGTATGTATAAGTGATTGCGTAAATGTAAGCTGGTTTCAGTTCAAATAAGACCAAATCAGTGAAGTTAGGCTGTGCCAATGCTATGTGAATTTCCTTTATTAATTACTTATTATGATTAGATGTTATGTTGATATAATCTATGGCATTAAGACTAAATCTAGTCAAGAAATAAATAGCATAGGATATGTCACACCTGTTCAGACGGGTACTAGCAAGATCTTTGTTAGTTTAAGGAAGTAATTCATCATTGATTATACATCTGCGCCTGTGTCTTGCAATGTCACTGCCGTGTGACAACGTGTTATGTCAGCACAAGGAACAGGCACTGAAATGAATCTGCAGAAAATTAATACATATTTACTCACCTAACCCAATATCAATACAGTTGCTATTGCCAGCACCTATTTCAGTTGTTATGTTCATTACCCGTTATCCCCCGACTAATACTAGGTTTATTTCCCGTTCAAAAGCACTACAGTAACTACATAATTATAACGTTCACAGTTGCATTTTCATATGCATTCATAGTAATTGTCATAGCAAGATAATGTGGACATTTGACTATTCTCTGGGAGTATTTTTCCTTATTAATATAATGTGTCTGCTTGCTCTGCCGTGACATTCATATTTAAAATGAAATGTTTTACCATTTTCTTTTCAGTACCACTAGTGCTACAAGTAGCCCACAAAATAATAGGACATAAAACTGCATTCATCTGTCAATAAAGGAAGGAAGTCCTTATTGACGATCTGGCTTGTTGATGACATTAGGTCACAATGGCTTAACATTAAGATGCCTGCCAGTATTTCAGTGCCCCTGGCAGAAACACATTTGACTAATGTTAACATGCATTCAGTGTTTGTGCACACACTTATAATAGAACAATTTAGAATAGATTACATATACCACACCCTTATGAGTGGCAAACTATCCAAATTCTGTTTCATTCAAGGTTTAGTACCATTAAAGATGGTCTGGATTTATTTTCTCTTTTATACACAAACTTATCCATGGAGACCCAATAAAGTGATAATTATAATCTACCGATGACAGACTTCTATAGGTGATTTAAAATCAGAAACCTTCTGCAACTGCATAAAGTCTGGGCCCAAATCCAGTTCCCCAATACAATAATTGTTTTCCATAAGGTCTCAAAACCAGTCCCCAACAGTATTTCCCTTTATATCAGAACCCAGTTTCAATGGCTGATTGATTCTTTGTATTTGAAAAACAGATGGGAGACAGAAATAGAAGTGGCCCATCATTTAGACCAGGAATGGGGCATTATATTTACAGAAGCACACAAGGTGACAAATTCGAATCTGTGAGAGAATTAAGGGAAAAGTGGCTTGTTTAGTTTTTTTTGTTATAACTTCCAGAATTCAGAACCACCACTAATAGTGTGGAGAACTAAGTAACCATCATCACATTTTGGGAGAAGAATTGAGAACAAAAACCCCGGGAGGTTGCTGAAGGTCGGTTTGGCCTGCTGCAGTGGGTGTCCTACGTCCTGTTTGGCCTGCTGT
>JACXGK010004649.1:0-37019 GCA_016801125.1 Novumbra hubbsi
ATTACATCCAATGATTGAGGGGTGGGAGGGGCTGTATATAAACTGTCTCCAGGTGAAAGTAATTCAGATCTTTTCTGCTGTACTGTGGGGAACGATCTCCAGATAGCTATCTGTAATAAAGGTGTTTTGTTTGGAAAGACTTGAACCGCGTGGACATTCTCTGATTCGGACCCGGGGGAAGCAGATTTTCAACTCAACACCGTGCTGCTCTTCGGGGGCTGCAGCGTAGTAGAACGGGAGGGCGGACCTGGACGAGCCATCCGTCCGGCCAACGGCAAGTGCCGAGATAACTCGGACCTCGCGTTATCGACCCTCTTGAACGAGTCGATCGCCGTCGAGACTGCTTCCCCGAACAGCCCAGTCTGCGTCAGCGGAGCGTTCAGCAGCGGCGCCTTGTCAGCCTCTTCAACGAGGACAACGACAGCCACAGATGACGGTGAGCCACCATAGAGGATGCCATCGACCGGCCCGCGCAAACAGCGTGAGCCTGGTTGAGGTGTAATATAGCCGCCAGTATCCGGGAGATCTCGCCCAGCTCAAAGTTGAGGGGGCCGACGCACCCAATACCATCTTGGAGACGGCTGATGCTAAGAAAGCCACATTATTGGAGGCCGCCACAGCCTGCGCCCCCAACACGTAGCACTTGTCCAGCATGACGAATATCCTCCTGCCGTCCTTCGACCATGGTGAACGGAAGGTAGGACCTCACTGGCGATTTCGCCAACACCGGAGCCGTCCAGGAACCTTCGGCATAATCCGAAAGTCCTGGTACGTTCGGCGCAGGCGCAGGTGACTCCTTAACCTGTTCCGCCCACGAAGGACGTGGGACATGAACAAAATGGCTTTAGGAGGTGGAAGGGGGGGCAGAGGAATCTCCAGCCTCAACGCCGCCTTCTGGATGACGGACTGAAACTCCATTCGAAGAGGGAATTTCGACTGGTCGCCACGAGCGGGAACTCCACGTTCGAGCGTATCCACGTCAGTTCTTCCCGACAAGCTTCCGCCACACAACTCCATTGGAAGAGAGGGCGGAGTAGCCTGCGTCAAAGGAGGAAGAATGTCCTCCAACTCCAAGATGTCGCCGTAGTCGCCGTCCGACCCGCCGCTAGAAGGAGAAGAGAGGACAGCGTCCAAACTAATCTCCTCCTAGAAGTAGTGCAACCTTCCCTGGCGAAAAGCCAAAGGTAAGGCTGCACAGGCAGCGCACGCTGGTGCCTCAAGAACACCCTCTTGGCGTGCCACGGTCCAAGACACAACACACAAACAGTGTGCCGGTCTTCCCCGGCGTCCAAGGAGGAGAGTCAGTCCACATTAAAAGCTTTGTTTTCGCTCTCTGCTTTTCTCTTTCAAGAGCACGCCATGTGAAATAACTTTTGACTAATTTAGTTCTCCGACTATTAATCTACCTCTCGTCTATCTTCCGTTTGTGTCAGGGTGGGTATCACTCGAATTAGAGGCCAGTGAAAACATTTTATTGGCTGAGTAGCTTCACGTTGGGTGATTTACAGGACATATGCAATTGGTCTCTGTTTACTGGGCGCTAGACCAGTGCCGTAAAGGCTAGAAACGTTGTGCAAGTTAAAATGGGAACGTTCGTCAAAGTGTATTCATTCTCAACAATATATCGGTTATAAGTCCTGGTCCGGATAGGACACCGCCTGGGTCCGGACACGAATGCTCGAGTAGAGATTGTTAGGAGGTAATTCAGAATACTTATGTCATGCAATAAAATGCAAATTAATTACTCAAAAATCATACAATGTGATTTTCTGGATTTTTGTTTTAGATTCCGTCTCTCACAGTTGAAGTGTACCTATTGTAATGACTTGGATAATCGTAAAGGATAAATTGTCCAGACAGGGGATGAAGTAAGATTTATTTGTGTTTTATTTAGGTTTATTACCCTAACTAAACACAGGCTACTGTCTGGCCGTAGCCTACGCCAAAGAAAAACATAACCAACAGGTTAAGCGTTATCCTGCTACCGTGAAAACCCTGGGGCGAAAGAGAGAGAGCGCCAAGCTCAACCTGGCCTTATCATCCCAACTATTCCCCTGGCCAACCCCCCACCAAGCCACCCTGCCAATCACCAGGATGCACGGCATCCGCACCTACCAGGCATCCTGGTGATTGGCAGACAGCTGTTTGATAGACATACAGGTTATCGTCTAACCTAGAACCCCCAGCTGCCTGTGCGGGTCGCTACACTATGATAAAAATGACAGACCTCTACATGCTTTGTAAGTAGGAAAATCTGCAAAATCACCAGTGTATCAAATACTTGTTCTCCCCACTGTATGTGACTTCGTGAAGCAATTTGATGCTGAAAAGAATAAGAATAAAGAAAATAATAATCCTTGCCGGGATGTTGAAGAAGCTGAAGATATTTTTCATAAAAAAAACATACTAAGCATAGTAAATTAAGTGTACAGGACACTTTTATGTCAGTGCTTGATTATAGTGATATACTGTATATATGCCAGTGTGGTGTACCCCGCTGTAAAGAAACCACTGACCACAGGAAGTCATATAAGCTGGTTTATTAACCATGAGGATAAGTTTAGGAAAAAGGGCTGGGCGGAACCAATAAAAAGAAAACAATCTGAAACAGAAACCTCCATACCCCTTGCTAACTATTGTAGCGACCCGCGCAGGCAGCTGGGGGTTCTAGGTTAGACTGCTACCTGTATGTCTGTCAAACAGCTGTCTGCCAATCCCCAGGATGCCTGGTAGGTGCGGAGGCCGTGCATCCTGGTGATTGGCAGAGAGCCTTGGTGGGGGGTTGGCCAGGGGAATAGTTGGGGTGATGAGACCAGGTTGGGTTTGGCGCTCTCTCTCTTTCGCCCGGTGTTTTCATGTTAGCAGGTTTAACGTTAGTGTGTTGGTTGTGTTTTGTTTGGCGTGGGCTACGGCCAGACAGTAGCCGGTGTTAGGTACGAATAAACCTTTGGTTCTCCTTCATCCCCTGTCTGGAAAATTGATCCCTTCCGCGTAGCCGGGTCATTACACTATAAAACATGCAGGGCGTGGACTTTTTTCTGGCAGTTGAGCTCAAGCATACGCTTACAGAGCAACTGCACATTGTCAGATCCAGCCTGCAAAGCAAAACACATTGAGAGAACAAACAAGACATACATGATTCAGCATCATTAGTGTTACATGTTATCATTATGAGTGATTCTTTCAATAGCAAAAAGCTACCCCTCTTCCAGTTTTAACTGTTTCAGCTGTTTTATTTTTGCTGTGAACATATGATAAGGCTAGTATAAGTGTAGGCTACGGACTACGTCTGTACTGTGTATTACTGATGAGTAATAAACACACTGACACTAACCGAAAATAGACGAGAGGTAGAGTAAGAGAACTAAATTAGTCAGAAAAAAGTTATTTCACATGGCGTGCTCAAGAAAGAGAAAATCAGAAAGCGAAAACAAAGCGTATAATGTGGACTGACTCTTATTTGTTTATTCTTCCCACGGGTAGTTCATAACCAATTATGTTCCGAGATCTTGGCGATTAAAAGCGGCAACTTGAAGCGCCACTACGAGACAAAGCACACATCCTTTGAGTACAGATACCCATTCCAATCCGAACTGGGGCACAGATAATTAACGAATTTAACGAAGAGCCCAATATGATCGATCCACGAAATCCTAACACATTCATTCAATGCCCAACAACGTACTAACATGTATGTTGTATGAATGTTTCCTTAAAGTTGCTTGCGAAATGGAATAACTAAATAGAAACAAGAAATGTTTCTAGAATTAACCAGTCAAAAAAGCTTTTATGTATTTTATTTTTAATTGCAGCCATTATTTTACTTGAAATGAAAAAAAATATATGTTATTTATTAGAACACTTATTATTTAGAATTGAATATTCATGTTATACATCATTTATATAACACTATTTATAATTTAAGTTCAATATGAAAACTGACAATACATTTTGTTTAAATAATATTGAATTGTACACGCTTTATTTTATTTGAGAGTCCGTTGTTTACTACATACGTACAACTACTAGACTACTTCAATATGTATGGCACTGAATCATAACGCAAATAAGACATGATGATCCGGACCGTTGCGTGAAGTAATTTGTTCTAACTGGACCTCTAAACATTATAATTGAATACCGCTGTTGTAGAGTATTGGTATGTTGAATATCCTGACAGACCTATCCCCTATCAGCCAATCGCCGTCGGCATGGTCAGTAAGCTTGTTACCGGAACATGACACCATCCTTAGCAATGGGATCAACCCAACCCTTTATCTTAGTTCTCGCTGTCTCCCCATTCCTTAGTAAAAGCTATTCTCCGCATCTTTGTGAATTAGTTTCTAGCTAGGAAATGTTACTTCTGTTTGGGAGGCCTTTTAGTGGTAGGATAAAATGTTTGGGGAATACAACCTCCCGACTTCTGCATGACTTCTGAATTTGTTGTTTGTCCCTTAATCAGTATTTTTCTCAAACCAAATCGTTCCGGGTCCGTTCCCACCATAGAGAAAAACTGAAGGCTTTATGAGCTGAAAGGCTGCTTTAGCATGGACATGGTTATTGAAGGCAGCCCAAATTCAATTTAGCCAACTAAAAAGCCTTTTACCTTCTTTGGCTGATTCTTCCTAATAACCCGGCAATGGTGACATTCATGTTAAAACACGTTTGCTTTCAGCGAAGTCCGTTAACCATGGTATGAAAGACTCTTAACGAGAAACACACAGTGAGACCAATTCTTCTCTATGGCTTTCACGTGCAGGCTGCCTCTGAGCATGGGTGGGGGAGGAGGAGAGAAAGGCAGAGGGAGTGACTCTTTCTCTAAGCAGTTCATAGGAATAGCGACCTAATACGTACTTTTAGGAGTGGAGGAGCATAAAATAAAGAAAACAATAATAATAATAAGTAAGAAAACTTTTTCCCTAAAAGCAAAACGACAGCAGAGCAGTATGGATGGCAACAAGACACCAAGCGCCCCACCATCTGGCTGGAACCCAGAGGAGAAGTCTGGCATGGGACAACCAGCTCCTCCACCCTACCAAGACTACCCCGCACCAGCAGGCTACCCCGCTCCAGCAGGCTACCCCGCGCCAGCAGGCTACCCCGCCCCAGCAGGCTACCCCGCACCAGCAGGCTACCCCCAGGGTTATGCAACCCCACCCCAGTATGGAAACGCTCCTGGCGCCCCTTACGGCCAGCCGAACCCCCAGGGACAGTACCCGATGGGACAGTACCCCCCGGGACAGTACTCCCAGAGCCCCCAGACAACCATTACAGTCCAGCCTACGGTGTTTGTAACTCCGGGAGCTTTGCCTCACCCGCTGCCAGACTATCTGTGCTACTCCATCTTCACCACGCTGTGCTGTTGCCTGCCACTTGGTATTGCTGCAGTGGTCTACTCAATTTTGGTAAGTGATATTTTTATCGCTGTCTGCCTGAAATGTTTCCAGTAGAGATATATCCCAAACAAATCTGTGAAACATGTTACATTGTTAAGAGCAGTCAGTAGTGTATTTCAGGTTGTAAGGACAAAACACAGTTCGGTTTTCTCTAGTCTGTATTGAACTATTGAACTGCATGTCTAGAGAAATATGTAGGAAATCTTTTCCTTCTTTGTTGAGTGTTGTATAGCGTCTACAGTGTGGAGCGGTTCTAGCGATTTACGGGAAAGGGTTTTTCTTGACCGGGAAGTAGGACAATGAACAGATCCCTTTTGGAGAACCTTGTTTTCGGTTTCATTTCTCATAGAAATGTCTTAATTCGTTACACCTCGGCTACTGTATGCACCATTGTTAATAAAAGGTTTTGTTAAGTTATTTGTAGGGTTATTTATTTATTTATTATTTTAATAAAGCTGGTTGAGAAACTGGACTTATACTATAAATGTTAATATATATATATATATATATATAAATATATATATTCACAAAATGTGCCACTAATGGGTTATCAATCATTGTTAATAGTTAGATAGTCGGAGCTACTCAATAATACTGAAATTCAACATGCTCAAATTGATTGCCGGTTTGTTGGTGAAAAACTTGACGTTAATGTTAACCCAGCCATGCATTAAAGATTAAGGGGTCCCATACAGTGGGCTACTTTGGAAGTTTTTAGTCGTATGCGACTTCCCTCGGGTGTAGGCCCCGCCATCTTTGAAAATGTTTATTTTTTTGATTGCAGACTAGTTAATGATGACATTCGTTGCTAAATTCTTATTACGTTATAAATGTTATCAAATGGTTGTTACAACCCTAGTTATTTGTCAACAATAAATATTATACTGTGGTATTATGAGGACATAATTACAACTATTAAAGACAGTTGCTATGATACCCCCGGCCTCTTATTTGGAAACAACCTCTGTCTGAGGCCCATGTGTTGGTGGGAATGAACATTACAGCCTGATGTAAGCCAGTTGGGCCCCTTTTGAATCTTTGAATCCACCATTTGTATTCTTACAATATTAATAGCTGGCTTACTGTATAATAGTGGCATAAAATCACAATAGTGACCATTTATCACAATTATTTCTGTGACGATAAATTGTCAACTAGGATGTCTTAATTGTGAGAGCCAGTCACCTGTAATATTTGTATTGAAAGCTTTATGAAATGTAATAGTGTGTTATCCCATATCAACAGCACAACTAATGAATACTAACAACATGTTACAACCAGATTTTGTAAGATGACTCTTTTACCAATTGCAACGTAAATTATGGTGACATTTTCTTCATCCACAAATGGAACATACATTTTTTCTTCAGTAAGGTTCTTGGCAGCGGATTAGTTTGTGTGAATAATGGCAATGTTTTCAGAGAGTATTACATAACACCATGATAAGCTAAAATATGTGTATGACATGTATGTTTTGTGCTGTGCATTAGTTAACACCACTGGTCACTTAGAGTTATAAAGGTCACATTGGCCTGTTGACACAGCCGTCTGTCCGGAATATGGACTTATTTTGGGCTTGCTGATGAACCTGACACTGCCAGGCTGAGCAGTCTTGGCAGCATAATTTAGTCTTCCTACAAGGACCTGCGGTGTCCAGTAAAAATGTTGATTCAGGAAATGTAATGATTGTAAAATATATAAATAAGAACTGACGTCATCACCCTTCATGTCATGTTTACAGATGGAATTTTAAACAACTGGATTGCAATACCTTTTGTGGACTTTTGTTTTATCCCCAGTGTTTAAAAAAGTACCCCAGACATAAAAACATTGTTGAATGGCAAACATTCATTACAAACAGACAGATGGAATGGAGAAAACCTTGTGAACCTTTAGGAAATTGAGAAGAGATTGGTGGAGTACCCAGCTGAAGGCACCAGTACACAGGCCCTCAGTAACACAAAACTGTCCAGGGCAAAGAGAACAAACAAAACCTCATCCAGATAATGAGTTAAAATGATCATGTGAGCGATACAGTTTTCAGCAAACAGGAAGAGGTTTGCATTATCTGGCAGGCGCCCCTTGCTTCACTCAATTAATCTGTTTATTAATCCTATATAACGAAAGAATCCTGTAGCTCCAGAAACTCCAAATACAGCAATGGAAGCAATAAATGGGTTTTATAAAATAAAAAAAATGCCTTTATTAAATCAACTGTAGGCGGTAGTTCAAAGGAAGTTAAATAAGCCCCACCTTCATACTAACATCATGGTTTTACAGCTGCATGGTCAAAAGCCTCCTGACTCTTGACACAGTTTGGTACAACGGGTGCTCTGCGGTCATGTGGAAGTCCCTGCAGTCAGTGGTAAAACCCCCCCGCGTGTCATTGGTGTCTTGCTCTCCCTAATCAAAGACCTACAGCACAAGCAATGTCGTTTTATACATTGGAGCGTTCTGTACATTGTCACACTGCCCTGCATACCATTCTTGCACTGCTCTGTTTTGCATTTCTGGTTGGATGCTAAGTGCATATATATAATTGTTTAGAATTACATGGTTATTTTGTGCTTTTGACAATAAAAAAGACTTTGACATTCCAGGGTATGATAGCTGGTTGAGAGCCTTTTTACTTATACTTAATGGATATATTTATGCATTTAATTGCTTCACAGTTTCTGTGGTGGAGAAATCTAGAACTAAATCTAGGGTCTAGAAATTTGACCCTAATTGAATAACTAACCATTAATGTCTAGAATGGACAGCTGCTATAGACTTGGAAAGTGGAACCACCGATCTTTTGCCATCTTGGTTCCTTGGCTCATGTAACCCATAGGTTATGGACATTTGCAATGATCAATCAGTCCACAAAGATCTAGCACGCAAATACTGACGTCAGGAAGCTGCTAGCTAGCATACATTTATTTGTTAGCTAGCATTGGTTACTTTGAGCCGAATACTGCTGGAACAGGATCTTTTCACAGCTTTTTCGATCGCCTGTTCGCTTTGCATTGTTATTATGCCAGTAGAAGCTAATAAGTAACATTTGAGTAATTTACTTCATCCATTGTGTCTTACAGCCTTTTGTAGCCCCAGCACTGCCTGACAAGATTGTGAATGTATTAGGTTTTTGTTGTCCTCTATATGCACTACCTATGTGATTTATTTGTGTTGATTTGCCCACTTGATCTATATCTCTCAGGCGCCCCAATGGTTTCTGTAACTCCATTTATACAAAACAATAATGAATGCTGAATTTGTATTATATTAACATGCTCTGCTGAGCACTATTCCTCTTCAGTCATCGTGGATACAACTAATTTTCTCTTTACATGCTCATGCATTAGTTGTGCTCCTGGTCATTAGAGTTTGGCATTGGAAATTCTGCCACAAACGTTATTCGTTGAATTCATAAACATAAAGTGGTCCCATATTTTTGGAGTTTTTGGTCATGCACAACTCCCCTTAGGTGTAGCCTTTGGCCATCTATCAAGATGTATATATGTTTTTGCTGCATTTTGTGTAGACCCAACAAATTGATAATGACATTCATTGCCAACAATTTTCTATTACCAACTTTAATTTAGTATCAATTAGTTTTTGCAGCCCTACCGTGCTTAATTTTGTCAGATTCGAGACCTACATTGTTTAATCTCCAGGACCAGGACCTCCGGATCTAGATCTGGAACTAGGCGACTCCTATCTGTTTCTTATATAATAATAATAATAAATCTCTACATCTTATTTTACTTGAGCAGTGATACAGCATGTTTTTAATTAAATGTATCCTCAAAAGCCTATGCAGGTATGGTAAAATCCAAAAAAATACACAAAACAGGGAAAGAACAGTCTAGTATAACACCACTTGTTATTGCACAGGATACCCTGCCAATTTGTTCCACATGATACACCTTACACCATCCTATTAATATAGGGTTAGCTGCCAGCAACAGTGTGGTGTTATTAACACAGACTTCCACAATTTCCTTCCTCTTGTAAAACACGCAAGAGGGTTTCCATAGCGGGACAAGGGTTGAGTTCGGTGTATTAGGCCTGCAGTGCTTACATTTGAAATGGGATGGAAATAATTAAGATCATTTTAATAAGTTGCCTGACCACTGAATGTTATGAGGTAGCCATTTATTATGGATAATCAACTAAAAACCACTAGTGTCTAGCACTTCTTCAAAAAGACATGAGGGAAAATATACTGTGGGCAGGTAGTAAGCAGGTAGTGAGACTTTGTCTATCACATGTGAAAGTGATACTGGCTCAAACTGTTTAACAAGAGCAAAACGTGTGGCTAAATCAGAAGGGGTGTGATCTGGATGACAATATGCAAGACCTGCCAGTGAAAAAGGTCAGCAAATTTACACAAGTCTGAGGATTAGCATCAGGAAAGGCAGTAGCAACTGCTGTAATGCTTTGTTTATTAGATTTGTTAAGATATTTTGGCTAAATTGAGAAATATTTGGCTATTGCTGTTTTTACAGAGAGCTGATATTGAATTAAACAACCTCTCAGAATTCCATATTATACTAGCAATTCATACTTTTTCAGTTTTCTCTGCGTTTCTGCACTCCGGTCTGAGAGTATGAGTGACATGATTGAGCCAAGGCTGAGCTCTAGCATTTGCTCCCCTCCCTCTTTTTGAATGGAGGGGAAACAGGAAATTCCAAACCACATTCTGCATATATCACAACAGCATATCTGTCTAGTAAAGGAGTCCTAAACTGGTGCTAAACTGGCCTGTCTGCATTCCAGATAAGTCCCATATTGACAACATTTGCAGCATTATGGAATGCCAAATACAGCAAAGATGACCAAGAACTGATTAGCAGCTGCAATCATAAAATGTCAAGAATGGGGCAACACTCAACTTTCCAAATTAGAGCAATCGATGTTCTCAGTTGCCAAGCTCTTACAGAGTATTGTTAAAGAACAGGGCTGGAGATCACTCTGTCATGCTGATTGAGTTCGAATAACAGACTGGACACTTTTTAAAAGGAGGATGGGGCTTGAATTTATTGTTCTTCCTCTGTTAACCATGGTTAACTGCAAGGAAACACGTACCCACATCATTGCTTTGCTCAAAAAGGGCTTCACAGGCAAGGATATTGCTGCTAGTAAGATTGCACCTAAATCTACTATTTAAGGGATCATCAAGAACTTGTGTAGACAGCTTCAGGGCACCCAAGAATGTCCAGCAAGTGCCAGGACCGTCTCCTAAAGTTGATTCAGTTCAGCAAGATCAAGGCACCACCAGTGCAGAGCTTGCTCAGGAATGGCAGCAGGCAGGTGTGAGTGCTTCTGCACGCGCAGTGAGGTGAAGACTTTTGGAGGATGGCCTGGTGTCAAGAAGGGCAGCAAAGAAGCCACTTCCTTCCAGGGAAAAAGGAAAAACATCAGGGAGAGACCGATATTCTGCAATAGGTACAGGGATTGGACCGCTGAGGACTGGGGTAAAGTCATTTTATCTGATGAATTCCCTTTCCGATTTTTTGGGGCATCCAGACAAATGCTTGTCTGGAGAAGAAATGGTGAGCGCTACCATCAGTCCTGTGTCATACTAACAGTAAAGCATCTTACCATTTGAACACAGCCATGAATAAAGAATGATACAAAAACATTGTCTAATTGCAACTTCTCCCACCCACCAAGAACAGTTTGGTGATGAACAATGCCTTTTCCTGCATGATGGAGCACCTTGCTATAGGGAAACTAAGTGGCTTTGGGAACAAAACATGAACATTTTGCTTATAATCTCATTGAGAACTAGTGGTCAATCCTCAAGAGGCGGGTGGAAAAACAAAAACCCACAACTTCTGTCAAACCCCAAGCATTGATTATGCAAGAACGGCCTGCCATCAGTCAGCATTCCAAAGGCCTTGAAGAAGAAGGGTCAGCACTGCAAATATTTACTCTTTGCATGTACTTAATGTAATTGTCTTAGACACTTGTAATAATACTTCAGTATACCATTGTAACATCTGACAGAAAGGTCTAAAGACAGTGCAGCAGAACACTGTGTAAACCAATATTTGTGTCACTCAATATTATTAATATTGTGTTCTCAATATTTTTGGCCAAGGCTGTATTTAACAACAAAAAACAAGGATATTTCTAAGTCACCCCCAACTTTTGAATGGCAGTGTATATCCAAATGTTTTACCTGCATGTGACTGTAAGAGGATGTCAAAATGTTGCTTTCTGGCACCCCAAGAAAACAATATTTTTCTGACTTGCTGCTGATCATGTATTCCTATGGAAAGCGTGTTAATTAACCTGAAATAATTGAAATAAAGACAAACATGGTATGAGGATCATTGACTCTGAACCCTCTGTCATCATTTCAATAATGAATGATCTCTCTCTCCCTCTTTAATTCCAGACTCGAGAAGCAAACAACAACGGTCATCTGCAGAATGCTGAGAGGCATTCACGCATTGCACGGATACTGAACCACACTGCCCTGGGGATTGGCATTGCTGTGACCGTCCTCTACATTGTCTTTGTGGCCATTACATTTAGTTTAAAATGAACTCACCGCATGCAAGCAGCACAGCTACGACTTCACAACTCTAGCAACAAAACCATCCAGCCTGTGACCATCTTTAATAAGTGCCGTGTCATTGGGCTGACACTTTACTAACAAATACAGCCAGTACATCTAAATACTGCTTGTTTATCGGTGTTTATTGCATGCTCTGTTACAATTTTTTTTTAATTCCTCTTGACTTTTTAGCTCATGCCGCATATTGCCTTTCTTGTTTACTTAAGATTTTTATACAAAAAAAGAATTCAAGCATTTATGTGTTTTATCTTTAATAATTGTCTGAAATATATTGCATGTGCATTGTAGGTAATATCATAATCGTTTTTTATTAAAAACAATATATAACACATGTAGATACCAATCATTTTGGTATATTTTCAAATATTGTTGCTTATATATACATGCATTGCTTACCTACTCTATGTGCCAGAAGGTCATTTTTTCCTTTCTTCAAATGAGCCATTTGTAAGATTTACACCACACATACACCATACAAAAACAGAAACATGCTTATTATAAAGGGTATTTGAAATTAAATAATTACCAAATAGTTGGTTATTGTCAGTGGTTTCATGCTCAAAGTACTCAACATCTTCTTGATTATTTCATGTTGTTTTTTGTGGTACAGTGGTTGTGTAGCATTGCCAGTCCTGAATAATGACAGCTCAAGAGAATTCAAATAAATATAACCATTGCTTTTCAGTGATTGTGGAATATACAGACTGATATTAATTTGAAAGATCAAGCTGTTAGTTCTTCTGGACAGGTAAGCTGTACCAGGTGGCAAGCTAGAAGCAAAAAACATTTATTTCGATATAGGTGTATCAGCGGCTGGATGCTATAAAGCTGGGGAATCCAAACAACACATTGTATATTTTAGCTAGTATGCCAAGATAGCTAGCTATTAACTAGTTGATTTAGTCATAAGGCTATACCCGGGACGCTATATTATTGTCTTGTGACACTAGCCAAGGCCACTTGTGTAATTGAAAAATTGTTTGGTTAGATACCACTGGTTAGATGGGTGAAGGAAATGAAAATTCCAAACCAAAAACATTAAATTGCCATTTGCCTTTTTGTTATAAATCTTTCATCTAGTTAGCTCATGAGGCTATCTACACATGTTAATACAAACTAAATAATTTCTGTTTATCCCCTTGTAAATGGTAGAGGGCTAAACTTGTGAATGTCTCCTTTAAATGTGTAGTTGTTGGAAAGTTTGTATTTTCTTATATCATGTACAGTGGGGCAAAACAGTATTTAGTCAGCCACCAATTGTGCAAGTTCTCCCACTGAAAAAGATGAGAGAAGCCTGTAATTTTCATCACAGGTACACTTCAACTATAACAGACAAAATGAGAAAAAGCATCCAGAAAATCACATTGTAGGATTTTTAATGAATTTATTTGCAAATTATGGTGGAAAATAAGTATTTGGTCACCTGCAAACAAGCAAGACTTCTGGCTCTCACAGACCTATAACTTCTCCTTTAAGAGGCTCCTCTGTCCTCCACTTGTTACCTGTATTAATGGCACCTTTTTAAACTTGTTATCAGTATAAAAGACACCTGTCCACAACCTCAAACAGTCACACTCCAAACTCCACTATGGCCAAGACCAAAGAGCTGTCAAAGGACACCAGATACAAAATTGTAGACCTGCACCAGGCTGGGAAGACTGAATCTGCAATAGGTTAGCAGCTTGGTGTGAAGAAATCAACTGTGAGAGCAATTATTAGGAAATGGAAGTGATACAAGACAAATGATAATCCCCTTTGATCTGGGGCTCCACGCAAGATCTCACCCCGTGGGGTCAAAATTATCACAAGAACGGTGAGCAAAAATCCCAAAACCACACGGGGGGACCTAGTGAATGACCTGCAGAGAGCTGGGACCAAAGTAACAAAGCCTACCATCAGTAACACACTACGCCACCAGGGACTCAATCCTGCAGTGCCAGACGTGTCCCCCTGCTGAACCCAGTACATGTGCAGGCCCGTCTGAAGTTTGCTAGAGAGCATTTGGATGATCCAGAAGAAGATTGGGAGAATGTCATATGGTCTGATGAAACCTAAATAGGACTTTTTGGTAAAAACTCAACTCGATGTGTTTGGAGGACAAAGAATGCTGAGTTGCATCCAAAAAACGCCATACCTACTGTGAAGCATGGGGGTGGAAACAACATGCTTGCGGGCTGTTTTTCTGCAAAGGGACCAGGACGACTGATCCGTGTAAAGGACAGAATGAATGGGGCCATGTATCGTGAGATTTTGAGTGAAAACCTCCTTCCATCAGCATGACAATGATTCCAAACACACCGCCCGGGCAACGAAGGAGTGGCTTCGTAAGAAGCATTTCAGGGTCCTGGAGTGGCCTAGCCAGTCTCCAGATCTCAACCCCATAGAAAATCTTTGGAGGGAGTTGAAAGTCCGTGTTGCCCAGCAACTTTTGTTATTGACCAAATACTTATTTTCCAACATAATTTGCAATTAAAATTATTAAAAATCATACAATGTGATTTTCTGGATTTTTTACTCATTTTGTCTGTCTTAGTTGAAATGTACATATGATGAAAATTACAAGCCTCTCATCTTTTTCAGTGGGAGAACTTGCACAGTTGGTGGCTGACTAAATACTTTTTTTGCCCCACTGTACATCCACGTTCTGAGCGAGGTAACCAGAGAGTTGGTTGGAGACAGCATGCTCAAGTGGCTTGGATTGGAAGTTTAAGGGATACTAGCATGTAGTTTTTATATCAAATGTGTCAATTGTTAATTTATAGAGGCGAATGATATTGCCGTTTATGTTTGAAACCAAGGTAGGGTAGTTGTAACCTTGAGTCTCTGTGTGCCACTGGGGTGGAGTCAGGGTGTGGGCAGCAGGGTTGGAGCTGCACTGCTTCCTCAGACCCTTCTTTTTCTCCAAGTGCATGGCCTCCTTTCTTTTATCTGGCTTCTCACCAAACCCCAGAACTGTGAGTAGCATGTTTATATCTTCCCAGACAATGTCTTGTATGGAGTGCAGTTGCTCAGGGGCTGGGGTGGAAGGATCCGGAATTCCCTTTGGGTTGTCGGTGCGTCATGCATTAGACGGGGGCACGTTTGCACCACAGTTTATTGAAACCCTTTGTAAAGATGATTAAAAAAATGTCAGATTTTAATGTCATCATTGATCTTAATTTTAAAATATGAGAAAGAATCTTAAGCAAGAAATAAGTTATATAGTCAGATTCGTCAAAGACAGATTGCGTTTGTCTTAATGTTGAGGTGGATTGCAGAAAAAAACCTACTAATCACTTTCAAGGGATGGGGAGTTGAGTGCATGTTTTCCTTCCAACGGCGCTGGTAACCTTGTTAGGATACATGACATTAATCACATTGTGAAGTACCAGGCCATTTTAGATAGAGGGGAAAATTGTGTTGTTGTTTGGTGTTCTAGCAGGACCATTATCTGAAGATTTCCTCCAGATCTGCACAAAATATTTTTTTTGAACACATAATTACATTTTTGTAATGGCCATCCCAGTTCCCTGGCCTAAACCTAATTAAAAGTCTGTTGGATGAGCAAAGAGGAGAGTTACAGACTCTGCTTTCGATTTGGGTGTGCCTGCAATGTTGCTTTATCTTGTGTTTAGCATAACTTGTTTGTGAGAAGACATTTTGATTTGAAGTGACCATTATTCTCTCTATTTCCAGAAGAAAGAAAATTAATATTAAGAAGTGGACATGTCAGACATGAGTAGACAGCTTGTAGAGGTCAACAGAGATTACTGTGTGTGTGCACTCTCATTTAGTGATAACTGAACGTCTTTAATCAGATAGCTGGACAAAGTGCATAGTGGAAAAAGTAAAGTTCACATGCAGCAGTATGTATATTTACCTACAGTTGGCAACCCGGAGTAACTACCTTAGGCCTGAATGGTAGGGGTCACTATGACCTTCACAAGGATATCTTGACCATTGCACTTTGGGTTTAGCCACTATGTTTGACCTATAGTGACAAGCTAGTATTTTTCATGGGGGTAATAGCAAAACATTGGTAAAATATTTGAACAAAGGCACTTGTTAGCACTTGCGGTACTTTTGTCAAATGATTGGTGTCAGTGGGTTGTAGGCAATGGGCACTTCACCAAGAGCAATGTATGTTTATCTATCTGACTTATTAACTGCAACACATTCCAGGTCCAGCCCACTTGACCCTACTAAGAACACCAGAGGTGGAGGGGACTTAAAAATCTTACTCAGGTACAAGAATTGTTACTTTAATTACAGCTCTGGAAAAAAATTAAGAGACTGAACATTTTCCTTTACTTTCCAAAAAAGTTGAAAAGGAACATTTTGAGTGGGGAATCAAAGGGTTCATTTTGCAGTCTCTTAAAATGTAATCCTTCTGTTCCTCATTCAAAATGTTCCTTGTAGCAGTTATTGTGGCCTACCCAACACACGTAGTGGGTTTATATGGTGGTTTCTGATGAAAGCAGGATAGCCAGGTTGACATTTTGTCTACAGCCTTACGTGCTTCTCCAATTTAGTTCCTATCTGCAAGCATCTGCTTTTCAAAACTGAATTTAGGAAGTTGCTAATCTTTTTGAGATTGCAAACAACGCCTGCTTATGATTATTCTTCATTACAAGATGCACACCACTTAGGCTTCTGGATATTGTGGTTTGCATACAACCAGGAAATGTACAGTGGATATTGTGGTTTGCATACAACCAGGAAATGTACAGTGGATATTGTGGTTTGCAAACAACCAGGAAATGTACAGTGGATATTGAAAGTCACCATCCCGTTTCAGAATACCTGTTTTCACATTAACCCACAAAACAAAATTAATTATAATTAATTTAATTATTAAGGCTCTATTTTGCAATTCCATGTTTTAGTGACATACCAAGCAGGCCACACTTAATTGGAACCAATTTCCTCCTTCAACAGGACCATGACCCAAAGCGCACCTCCAAACTATGGAGGTGTGCTGGAAGGACCCATGCCTGTATGCACTCACTTAAGATGAATAAGCCTGGCCTGAAAATGTGGAGGCACTTGCACTACAAAATAATTTTGGATATTTATTGAAGAGATTCTGATTAAATAACTAAATGGAAATATTTGTTCTTACTTAAGATGATAGGATTGGTCAGACTTCTGGGCATAGGTGACCAACACATGAATATAGAATCAAAGAACTTATCTTAGAGTAACTAAGTAACTTAACGCCTTACTTTCTACACCAAGTAACAAAGTAACAAAACTAGTTGCTTAATGGGAATTGTAACTACTAACTGTAATTAGTAACTTTAAATGTAATGTTTTCCAACACTGCTCCCGACATGTACTCTAGCTCTAATATAAGCAAATAAGTGCTTCATCATGACATCCTGGCAGGATTCAGTGTAAGACAGAGGTATAAATGTTTTTATATCTAGTTATATTATGTTTCACAATAAAACAATATTTTTTACCTTCAAAGTGAGTAGAATACGTGTTCATTACGTATTGTAATAAAGTGTTGTGTATATGGTAGTAATCAAAGTACAAGAATTGCAGACGAATCCATGTTAATTCAATACTGTAACAACCAAATGTA
Organism: Novumbra hubbsi; assembly: GCA_016801125.1. Classification (NCBI taxonomy): domain Eukaryota; kingdom Metazoa; phylum Chordata; class Actinopteri; order Esociformes; family Umbridae; genus Novumbra; species Novumbra hubbsi. Next base: position 17,537 of record JACXGK010004649.1, read on the forward strand.
AAAGGTCCTTGAATGGTGGATACATATGCGGTTCACTATGAGTTAAGAAAGGGATCAACCTTAATTTAATACAGATTAGTTATATCACAACTGTATGTAGTATTAGTGACATTGGAATGAAAGTGACAATGGCGGTGACCTTCCTAATAGCTTTTCAGTTAATCAGGGAACCAAGAAACTTGCAAATTCTGATAAGAGAGGTGCAAACCCAAATAGGGGTGACATTGGTGGCACTTGAAATGACACTGCCCATTTAGGGCTGATAGAGAAGGTGAAGGTGGTGCAGTACTATATAAACCTTGTCCAACAGTCTAGTGCTGCTCTGTCGGGTGGAGGATTTTACTGAGGAACCACCTTGGGGATACAAATACGTGTTCAAGATTTCGGAAGAAAAAAGGTCAGAACGTTGGACTTCAATTGATTTGGGAAGGCCCTCCACCATGACCAAAGGGGTAGGTAAACCATTCCCGATTACCCTAAAGCTTCATACAATTCCAAATTAAAAGAACTTGATCGAGAATGTTCTATTTCAAACCACAATTAGTTTTTTTATAACAGAGGTACATTTTTGTCTACAGGACTCCTACGATATGTTTGAGATGGATGAAGAGGTGGACATTAAGATGAAGAAAAAAAAGAAGATGAAGAAAAAGGATAGGCTGGAAGGAATGAAGAAAGAGATGGACATTGTATGTGTATCACAAGATCAGAAACAGGGTCGATAGAATGAATGCTGCATAACATAAATGCTGCATAAATTATATTATTATAAATTAATATAATTTTATTATTTATACAATTGGTCAATTTTTACAGGATGACCATGAAATCACAATTGAAGAGCTAGAGATGAGGTATACCACCAGTGTTACCAAGGTACATAAACCACCATTTAGTTTCTGTCACTCTATCTATCTTTCTGTCTGTCTGTGAGTGATGCTGATACATAGTAATACTCTCTCTTCCCAACCACCCCAGGGCCTGACCTCCCGCATGGCCGCGGAGGTTTTGGAGCGGGATGGCCCCAATGAACTTCTGCCCCCCAAAGGGACCCCAGAATACGTCAAGTTTGCCCGCCAGCTTGCCGGAGGACTGCAGTGTTTGATGTGGGTGGCGGCTGTTATCTGCTTCATTGCTTTTGGCATTGAGTTCTCCAGGGGAACCCTCGGTTGTTTTGACGATGTAAGTGGGAAAGGTGGCTATGAAATGGTGAAACAGGATGAGGAAGAAAAAGGCGAGGTCTTCCTTGAAGTAGCTTGCAGTCTACTCATAAATTAATTACCAAACAATATGGAAACTAATCAGACACATATGGCTAACAATGATTCAGTATTAACTCTAGCCTACTATACTAACACAATAAGGCCCAGCGTAGCAACTCAAACCAATAATCGACCCCAACAAAGGTCACTATAACACAGTATAGGGTGTATGTGTCCCTGAACAGGAGAACTTGGAAAAAAAAGCTGAAAGGAGAACTTAGATTTAACCAAATAAAGCATAACTAGCAAACTTGTTTTTCTGATAGTTAACACCAAACTGAGTAGTACATGTTTAATCTAAGCCCAGAACTATCACATCTATTAGCTCTCCAATTTACGTTAGCTAGGTAGAAACGTTAACCTAAAAAACAATGTACTATTAAAATGTTTGCTATATGCATAACTGATTGTGGTTGCAGTGGCACAACTCCATGACAATAACAATATGTTGTCATTGTGCTTGCTTTCAAAATGTTTGATTGTCAGTTAGCAAGCAACATTGGAAGTTGGAAGCTCAAAAGGACCTTGGGTCTCATCCCCCAACTGGCAAGGAGAAAGCCATGTCGTTCTGAGCCTGTGTGGGGCAGTTGATCCAGATTGCATCTACTTCGGTAACATTCTCCTCAGGTCGTTGCTGTAATAAAACAAAATTGGTTCTTAATCAAGTTGCCTGTAGGGGGATGAGACCCAAGGACCTTGCCCTCCCACTTCTAAGAATGATCTATATAAGGCACGAATGTTCATACATTTTCAAATATATTAATAGAGCAATTTCACAATGGGGAGGGGATAAAAAAAGGGATTACAGTACCAACACAAACTTTTTTTATAACTATTTATTTTTTACCACACCTTTCAACAGCTGTACCTTGCCATCACTCTAATCACTGTTGTCGTAGTGACTGGCTGTTTCGGTTACTACCAAGAATTCAAGAGCACCAACATAATCGCCAGCTTCAAAAATCTAGTGCCACAGGTAAAGATATAGAAATACATTAAAACTACGGCCATTAGTGTCATGACCATGTTACCAGACAAGGAAGTAAGATCTTTTTCCTTCCAGCAAGCTCTGGTAATCCGTGATGGGCAAAAGAACCAGATCAATGCAAAGGAACTGGTGGTAGGAGACCTTGTTGAGATCAAGGGGGGTGACCGTGTTCCAGCTGACATCCGCATCATTTTTTCCCAGGGCTGTAAGGTATGTATACTAGGCCAGTAGCACCCATTAAAGACTGACAACACAGTTTTAACCCAGGGCTTACATTAATCAATAAAGCTGTTGAATGGAGACTTGAAGCTAACGTTAGGGTCTAGGGATACAGGGCATCCGGAAAGTATTAACAGCACTTCACTTTTTCCAAAGTTTGTTATGTTATAGCCATATTCCAAAAGGGATTAAATTCCTTTTTTTCCACAAAGTTTGTTTTTTTGTACAAATGTATTGAAATTAGAAAACAATTCACAGCCTTTACCATGACATTCATAATTGTGAGCAGGTGCATCCTGTTTTTACGAGGACATCATCCTTGATATGTTTCTACAACTTGATTGTAGAAACATGAAGTCCAAGGAATTGTCTGTAGACCTTTGAAACAGTATTGAGTTCAGGAAATGATCTGGGGAAGTATACTGAAGAATTTCTGCAGCATTGAAGGTCCCATTAGCACAGTGGCCTCTATCTCCCGTAAGTGGAAGAAGTGTGGAACCACCAGGACTCTTCCTAGAGTTGGCCGCCCGGCCAAACTGAGCGATTGAGGTCGAAGGGCCTTAGTCAAGGAGGGGACCAAGAACTCCGGCATTGCTCTGACAAGAGAGGAGAACCTTTCAGAAGGACAACCATCTCTGCAGCAATCCACCAATCAGGCTCGTATGGTAGAGTGGCCAGACGGAAGCAGAAAAAGGCAGATGACAGCCCGTCTGGAGTTGCCAAAACAAAGATTAAACTCTTTGGCCTGAATGCTATGCGTCATGCCTGGAGGAAACCAGGCACTGCTCATCACCTGGCCAATACCATCCCTACAGTGAAGCATGGTGGTGGCCGCATCTCTGGAGAGATCTGAAAATGGCTCCCCATACAACCTGATGGAGCTTGAAAGGTCCTGCAAAGAAAAATGGGAGAAACTGCCCGAAAATAGCAAATAGCAAGCTTATAGCATCATACTCAAAAATACTTGAGGCTGTAATTGCTGCCAAAGGTGCTTCAACAAAGTATTAAGCAAAGGCTGTGAATACGTATGTACATGTTTATATTTTCATAAATCTTTGCAAATCAATAAAAAATATTAAACAAACCTTTTTTACTTTGTGCCTTATTTTAGAATAAGGCTGTAACATAACAAAATGTGGAAAAAGTGAAGCGCTATGATACTTTCCGGATGCACTATATGTCATGCAAAAGACCTGGGTTTGTACCCAGGTGTGTGTTGTATATTATACCTGTTATTTCCTTGATCTTATCTTCTCCAGGTGGATAACTCATCCCTGACAGGAGAGTCGGAGCCACAGAGCAAAACTCCAGAGTGTACACATGAGAACCCCCTAGAGACCAAAAACATTGCGTTTTTTTCCACCACCTGTCTGGAAGGTACAACAGATACACATAAACATAAACAGATACCCACACTGCCAATATTGACAAAGCAAGCTTTCAGAAAACAAACACTCAAGGTCAATCTTAAACTTCGGAAGAATAGGCAGAAAGTATTTATACAATGGCTCTTAAAAGTATTCACCACCTTTAGACTATACCAAATGTTACTGTTAGGACATGACATTTAAATGTATTTAGATTTTGCCACTGATCAGCTAAAAATAAAGTTTATAATGTGATGTTTATTGAAAATGTAAAACAAAAAATTGCATAATTATTCATGTTTTGATACAATTGAATGATTTGTGGTGCAACCAGTTGTGTTTAGAAGGCACATAATTAGATAAATGGGGTCCACCTGCGTGCAATCAAGGTGTGTCACATAAAATCAAGGTAGAAAATATGTGTCTGGGAACACTGACAGTTGATTTGTATAATTCCTAACAAAAACACTATCAAGAAGATTCTGAATAAAGTTCTTCAAGAGCCCCTTCATACTGACTATTTAATCGTCAGTGTACTCAGTCTGCTGTAATGTTGGGGATTGCCCATAGACTATGAAAGGGGCAGAACCTAACACAAAGACCAATGAAATTATTGTTGAAATGGTCTCCAATAAATGATTTAATTAATATGTGACATTTTCTATCTGAACTGTGAAAATGTCTTGAACAGGCTGTCCACAAAAATGTGTTGGACACAAGACAGGAAGCTACAAAGAGAGGCCTTTTGCAAAAAATATGTTAAGTTATTGTCTTCCATGGTCAAGCAGAGAGACACTATGTGAACTGCACCAATAGCCCAGATGCCTAACAAAAATGTAAACTCTCAGCTAGAGTGTACCAAGAAGGCATGTGGGAGACTCTGAGATTCTAAGATTATATTGTCTGACAAGACCAAAAAGAGCTTTTTGGCCTCAACGCTAAACATAATGTTTGGCGCAAGCCTAACACTGCTCAACATCCCATGCATGCATGGTGGTGGCAGCATGATGCTATGGGGATGCTTGTCTTTGTCGGGACCTAGAAATCTTACGAAGATTTGATGAAAAGATTAGATTACGAAAGATTACAAAATTGATGCAGCAAATTAGAGTAAAACCCTGGAAGAAAATTAAAGAGGTTTTCAAAAACAAATATTGTTTATTTGAATACTTATGCTATCAATCGTTTTCTGTTTGTATTTGTAATACACTTTTCATAGTTTTTATTTTCACTTGACCCTCAAATTGTTTGTGTTAATGAGAGGGTGAAAAAAGGTCCAAAAGAGGGTGAGTACTTTCGAGAGCTAATGTAAATAATAATGTACTATTTTTTGTTGAAAAAAATTTGGGTAACATTGAAATCTTACAGGTCTCAATTAACTAAATATATCAAAATCTTTACTATTATATTTCATTCCTCGAGACCCAATGAGTGATTTAAGCGGTCCCTTAACTTTTGTTGTGCAGTGTAAAATAAATAATATTTAGTAATGTTAATAATTATCTGATCACATGAAATGATATCCAGCTCAGTGGGGATCATTTTTACAGCAAGCCGGCAGCACTTGGGGGGCACAGAACACTGCGTTCCAGCAGTGAGGGTAGGGAAGTCACTAGATAGTGTGGAGAACACCAGGCCAGGGTAATAGTTAAAACGCATTCAATGCAAAGATTTTCAAATGAAATGTACACCTTAGACTTATTTCCTTAAACATGAAATGACTGATTGGATTCCAAACTAGAGCCAGGCCATTATCAGAAAAATGTTGACCTCATAGAGTGTGTACATGTCATTTAAAAACACTGAAATGTAAATTGTGTCTTATTATGTAATTTATATTCACTACCAGGAATTGCCACCGGAACGATTATCAACACGGGCGACCGGACCATCATTGGCCGCATCGCCAGCTTGGCGTCAGGCGTAGGCAACGAGAAGACGCCAATTGCAATAGAGATTGAACACTTTGTGGACATCATTGCTGGGCTGGCCATCTTCTTTGGCTTCACCTTCTTCGTGGTTGCCATGTTTATTGGCTATGCCTTCCTGGAGGCTATGATCTTTTTTATGGCCATTGTGGTAGCCTATGTACCTGAAGGGTTGCTAGCTACTGTCACGGTGAGTCAACACAGAGCCTCTAAAATTTTTATTAATGCTTATACAGTACACACTAATGGTTTTAGAAAACCTATTTATTTTCTGTTTTATTGAAGTTCTCTTAGTTTAATGTCTTAATGTACTCTGAAATAACAGCAAAGAACAAAAAAAGAACTGGAGAAAATCAAAACTTTTGACTCACCTATTTAGCGGACCTGACAGCTGAACATACTTGTGTCATTTACATTTTATTTAAAAAGATCTTCCCAACACTGTTGCTGAAGTTCCCAAAAATGTGTTGCACTTCTAAGTTGCTTCGCTTTTACCCATCTGCCCAGTTCATCCCAAACCAGCTCCTTGGGGTTTAAGATGTTGTGCTGGCCATTTCATGATTTGAAGCCTACCGTCTTGTTCTTTTCTGCTATGTTTTGTGTCATTATCTTGCTGTAGGATAAACCCCTGACCAACTACGCTTACATCACAGGGTATTGCATTGCGCTGCAAAATGCTGTGGTAGACATTTTGGTTCTGGGTGCCATTCTCTCCTATTTCCTTGTGCCTTTTGGTGTACTCATTGACACCTTGGCTTCATCATTATTATAGGAATATACTATTTCCTGCTGTACAATACTGAACAAATAATGCTTAGAAGGGTGTAGTAACACAGTCTGTTCAAGGCTTAATCAACTATAATTGCTGCAAAACAGCTGTTCTGTCCTTAACTGTCCTGTTCTGTCCTTAAAAGGCCTTTTTATTACTCTGAAATATACTTTTTTTTAAATATAATTATTTAGCATTAACTTCAATTAAACTGGACAAATTGGGGTGTTTGAAAACTTTTGACTTATGTTAGCAAAATTAGTTGCTCGGCAATGTATCCGGTACATTGAGAAATGTTTTTTTAGACTTTTTAATTTTCTATCATTGCAAAACAATGTACAGCCTGTTTTTGCTAGGTCATTATAGGGTGTTAGGTATATATTGATGAGGAAAAATCTATTTTAGAATAAGGCTGTAACTTACCAAAGCATGAAAAAGGTGTAGGGGTCTGAATATTTTCTGAATGCTCTGTTTATTTTACAATACAATTCTTTGCATCATGGAAAATGATACACTAAGTTGGTAAACAATTTTCATCCACCATGTATCTCTCCCCTCAGGTGTGTCTCTCACTAACAGCCAAGCGATTGGCCAGGAAAAACTGTGTGGTGAAGAATCTAGAGGCTGTAGAGACCTTGGGTTCCACCTCAGTCATCTGTTCGGACAAGACAGGCACTTTGACCCAAAACAGGATGACCGTGGCTCACCTGTGGTTTGACAATGTGATCCATGCAGCAGACACCACAGAGGACCAGTCAGGCCAGAGCTTTGACCAATCTTCTGAGACATGGAGATCCTTGGCTAGAGTGGCAGCACTCTGTAACAGAGCCATATTTAAACCCAACCAAGAGTCTCTGCCAATTCCAAGTGTAAGCAACAGACATACTAGCATGCATTCGCAGATACAGTATGAAATAATACAAAGTAAACATCTTTCTCCCAATATATTCATCTGCAACAGAGAATAGTGGTGGGCGACGCCTCGGAGACAGCCCTGCTGAAATTCACTGAGCTGACAATAGGCAACACGATTGAATACAGGGAGCGGTTTAAAAAGGTTGTTGAAGTGCCATTCAATTCCACCAACAAGTTCCAGGTAAGTTCATGATTTTGTGATACTATTTCATCTCAATGTTTGTCAACAGTAGATTTTGTGCACTCCGTCCCTATATGTTGTCCGACCGCTAGCGTAACAAGTAAAACGTGAGAGTTGTGGATTCTGATTCTCAACTGGTGGGGTGGAAGAAAACCCTTCTGTACCTGTTGCACAACCCTGCCTTAGTGTCAGCGACAGAATCATTGTACTGTATGTTTTGATTACACCGTCTTTCCTCGGGGACCACTAGCTGTCAGTGCATGAGTTGGAGGATCCCCTGGACCTGCGCTACCTGCTAGTGATGAAGGGGGCACCAGAGAGGATATTGGAACGATGCTCCACCATCCTAATCAAGGGCCAGGAGCTGCCGCTGGATGAACAGTGGAGGGAGGCCTTTCAGACAGCATATATGGACTTAGGGAGCCTGGGGGAAAGAGTTTTGGGTGAGAGACGGTTTGATTCCTGTTCAAAACCAAATTAAGAGCCATTCAAATCAGAGGAGATTATTTTCTTTATTAGCAGTCCAAGATGTTGACCTTCCACAGTTCTTACATGTTCTTCTCCTATTTAACTCCTGGTAATCTCCTGGTAATCTCCAAAAACTATAGACCATTTAACCCAACCTTTTATGTCAGAATGCATAGGAGGGGGTCAAAGGTAATAGCCAAACAGTACACAAGGTACATCCCACAATAAATCTCAGATGGCCTGCTCCTGATCATAAAAAACAATTACAACAATGGACAACCCCCTTAAGAGGCATGCACAACCCCCTTAAATAACAACATTAAACCATTTTAGTTCAATTTTACAACAAGACCATATAAGTCTATAGGAAACATAACAGGAATGCATCAGAAATTAACCAAGAGACATAGGCAACATAAGCAGATGCCTATAAGAAAATATAAAAAATATACATATAAGTGTAGATGATGTGGCATAAATATTGTCAGGAAAGTATTGTACAGTGTCAACAGGAAATGTGTATGTTAAATATGTCCTTTTTTTATACCCATTAATTCCCAATAACCCCTCTAATCTGCCTAAACCTCCAGGTTTCTGTCACATCTATATGAACGAGAAGGAGTTCCCGCGTGGTTACAAATTTGAGTCTGAGGAGATGAACTTCCCCACTTCAGGCCTGTGTTTTGCCGGACTCATCTCTATGATCGATCCGCCTCGCGCCACAGTGCCCGATGCTGTCATGAAATGCCGCACAGCCGGAATCAGGGTAAGACGGGTAAAACGGGAGAGAGAAGGGGTAAAGAGCAAAGAGAGAAATTAAGCGAGAGTTAGAACATGTGTCACATCATTGTCCAACAACTCGTTCTAACATGAACCCTCAGGTAGTCATGGTGACAGGCGATCACCCAATCACGGCCAGAGCCATCGCTGCCAACGTTGGAATCATCACGGAAGGGAGTGAGACGATAGAGGACATTGCCGCACGGAAACGCATTCCAGTAGAGCAGGTCAACAGGAGGTGGGTCTGGGTTCCCGGCTGGTTCAAACAAGGGTGGGTGTTCTGACTCATGCTTCTGTTACGATTCTATTGTTTTGTGTTGCTCAGGGACGCCCGTGCCTGCGTGATCAGCGGCGGTCAGTTGAAGGACATGAGCAGCGAAGAGCTAGACGAAGCCTTGAGGAGTCACCCTGAGATGGTGTTTGCCCGCACCTCACCCCAGCAGAAACTCATCATTGTGGAGAGCTGCCAACGCCTGGTGAGGCACATACACTGCATCAGTCGCACTGCATCAGTCGCACTGCATCAGTCGCACTGCATCAGTCGCACTGCATCAGTCACACTGCATCTCAGAGAGGTTTTGTGGTTTTGCTCTTCTAGCCATTTCATCTCTCTCTCTCTTTCTCTCAGGGCTCCATTGTGGCTGTGACAGGCGATGGGGTGAACGACTCCCCTGCTTTGAAAAAGGCAGACATTGGTATTGCTATGGGCATAGCCGGCTCTGATGCGGCTAAGAACGCGGCTGACATGATCCTGTTGGATGACAACTTCGCCTCCATCGTCACAGGGGTGGAGCAGGGTGAGTTGAACAAAAAATCACAACAGGTTGATTACAAAATGACAACCTAAGATGTCGTCAGGTAAACCAATAATTTGTCAAATGCTTATGATAATGAGTATTATTGTCATTGAGGGATTTGTTTGAACCGCACCTGGCAGGTCGTTTGATCTTCGACAACCTGAAGAAGTCCATTGCGTACACTCTGACCAAGAACATTCCGGAGCTCACACCCTACCTCATCTACATCACGGTCAGTGTCCCTCTGCCCCTGGGTTGCATCACCATCCTCTTCATTGAGCTGGCGACTGACATAGTGAGTCTACCTTTCCTCACCTCACATTTACTTGTACACTCCGTCGGACCGTCGTTCACAGAATGATGCGTGTTCTTCTTATCCTGTCCTACAGTTTCCCTCTGTGTCCCTGGCCTATGAGAAGGCGGAGAGTGACATTATGCATCTGAAACCCAGGAACCCGCGCAGGGACAGGTTGGTCAACGAGGCTTTGGCTGTCTACTCCTACTTCCAGATAGGTGAGAGTTGGTGTCTCTTTATGTGGTCATGTAAACGTGTGTGAATTTGAGAAGTAGCTCAATTGTAATCAGACAGTTTATTTTTCAATGTCCTCATTTTTTGTTGACCTTTTTCCCCTTTAAACTACAGGAGCAATCCAGTCTTTTGCTGGTTTTACAGACTACTTTGCTGCTATGGCTCAGGAGGGTTGGTACCCTCTGCTGTGTGTGGGTCTCAGGTCCCAATGGGAGGATGTCCACCTGCAGGACTTGCAGGATAGCTATGGCCAAGAATGGGTAAGTGTGTGATAAACGTCTGTGGACATGTTTGTGTTTTTAGGTTAAATCACTTACTGGTTAAGTTTAGGGTTAGGTGCAAAGGACTATTTTGAGTTTAGGCATTAAGATTTGGTTGTTGAGGTTTAGGTTAAGGCTAGGTTCAGAGCTAAGGGAACTTATGACCTCTGTCAGAATGACTATCAGGTTGTCACCTCCATGAGCAAGGTCCTTCTCCCTCAATCTCAACAAGGATTGTTGGTGGTTCGTATTAGTCAATTAATCAAATTTATTTACAAATGTATTTACAAAGCCCTTTTTACATCAGTAGCTGTTTTACAAAAACATTTTACACATTTGTCTATCAGATAATTAATGTCAGATAATAAGTAACATTAACTGTCAAATAAGTAACTAAAATATATCAGAATGCGATTTCTTGAATCTAATACTTTTCAACTAGCCTTTGATACTACAGCAGCGTAATAGAATTCCTGGAATTCAGTTCTGGCTTTTGGTTTTGGTGTGCCACCCCACGCTTTCCAGGGGCCCTGTCTGGCCACCCTGTCTGGCCACCCTGTCGGGCCACCCTGTCTGGCCACCCTGTCTGGCCACTCTGTCTGGCCACCCTGTCTGGCCACCCTGTCGGGCCACCCTGTCTGGCCACCCTGTCTGGGGGGCGTCGCTGCCGTCACTTTCCTGTAAGTTCCCGGTTAAAAATGTTCCATTTCTATGTTCTGCAGACATACGCCCAGCGCCTGTATCAGGAGTACACCTGCTACACTGTCTTCTTCGTCAGTATTGAAATCTGCCAGATCTCTGATGTGTTGATCAGGAAAACACGTCGCCTGTCTGTCTTCCAACAGGGCTTCTTCAGGTCAGTGAAACCCCCTCTGGCATCAACCATACTTGATGCAGAATATGTTTAATGGTAAAATATTGTTTAAATTCTGGGGCCTCTCGAACTGTTTTATAAAAATACCTCCTGATAATTGTTAGTGTAGGACTATTCAACTGTGGTCCTAAAGGAACATAGAACTATTTTGTCTTTTTGTTTCTCCAGCGTGTTTTGGCCCTCCAGGACCAAAGTTGTGTAGGCCATGTCATTTATAGGGTACTTATTATTCAACATGTCCTCATCTATGACTTGAACTCACAACCATGACATGACCAGTACTGTGAAGTCTGTGCCAGATATAAGTCATTCAAAATATCCTCATTTATTTGATTCACTAGTTTTAGCAGTTGGCTAATGTTGGGAAATTGAAAACCACTTTATAACCACTTTTGCATAGATTTACTTTAAAGTGCATTTACCCAGTTGCTTACCTAGCATCTAATAGTGTGTCTTCTTTTTCTGATGGGGTATCCTTGAAATCCATTGGTCTGCACACAACATGAAGACCAAAGAAGTGTAAATGCCAGTCAAGCTGGCTCTCATGAAAAATAAAATATCAAAAAGAAGTAATGGGGAAGGTTTTTGTGGACAGTTGAGAATCGTTGCGACATGTACCAGAGTGACGACAAGAGGAAAATGCCAAGCAAAAAGGTTGTCTAGATGTCTAAGATGCAAACAAAAGCCTCAAAACCCATTGGATGGCACTTCATCTTGCGGCAGGATAATGACCCAAATATACTTCTAAAGCAACCACGGTTTTATCAGGGCCAACAAGAGGAAGGTTGTTGACTGCCAAGTCAATCACCTGACCTGAATCCAATTGAGCGTTTTAGATAAGGCTGAATGCAAAAATGCCCACAAAACAAACAGGAACAGAAGATTTCTGCAATACAGATCTGAAATGTGACCGTAGCCCCAAATTTATGACTCGTTTACTAAAAAGCCATGCTTTTGTAATCTTTGCAAAATGTGGTTTGGCAATGTCATGCTAAAATAAACAAGGCCTTCCTCTGTCCAGATGTTGTTTAGGTGGCAGGATGCTGCTCTAAAATCTGAATATATCAATCAGTATTAATGGTGCCTTCCCAAACGTGCAAGTCGCCCATGCCATGAGCACTAATGCACCCCCATACTATTAAGGATGTTGTCTTCTGAACAAGCCATATGTTTTTTTTTGTCCATTATTCCCCAAATAAAAATAGTCTTAAATGAGCTGGGGCCTAGAGAACGCGTCTCGATCTTGTTTGTATCTTGTTTCTTCTTTGCATGGTAGACTTGCATTTGTGGATGTAGTGACATAACTGAACCATTGCAGTGATATCCAATACAGAATTGTGTCCATATTTAATGCATACAGAGATTTCTCCAGATTCTCCAAATCTTTTATTGATAATACGTACCGTCTATTATCTGATCCCCAAAGTCTTTGCCATTTTATGTTAAGAAACATTATTCTTAAATTCTGAAAGATTCATCCTCTCTAGGATGCTCTTTTTATACTCAACCATGTTACTGACCTGTTGCTAATTCATCTAATTAGTTGTGAGATGTTGCAACAGGCTACTTTTTTGTATTACACAACTTTTGATGCCCTTGTCCCAGATTTCTTAAAACGTGCTGCTGGCATGAAATTAAAAGTGGGTATATTTTTTTCTCTGAAAATGTTTTCAGTTTCAACATTTGAAAGGTTGTCATTGTTGCTTTTGAATATAGTGTTTTAATCATTTGCACATAATTGCATTCGGTTTTTATTTTAATTAAATGCAGAATTTCGAAAGCTTTGTTGTACATCACAAGCTAAGTGTCATTGCTGTACTTAGTGTTTTTAGATCTTGCACCTAAGTCATACAAAACAATAATCCAAAATATACAACCTAGTCTACAATACATGTATCAGAATTTGCAGGATGATAATTCAATGTTTTATCCCCCATGTTTGCTCTCAATGTGCAGGAACAAAGTGCTGGTGAGTGCAATTGTCTTCCAGCTTCTACTGGGTAACCTTCTCTGCTACTGCCCCGGGATGCCCAACATTTTCAACTTCATGCCCATTAGGTACTACTATGCTGTTGGTATTATTTTAGTGATATTCAGTTAGCCCTCTGTCAATTGTTTCATTTTGGTTTTTATCCCCTTTGCAGAGTCCAGTGGTGGTTCGTTCCAGTCCCATATGGAATTCTAATCTTTGTTTATGACGAAATACGGAAGTTGGGGGTACGAAGATATCCAGGAAGTAAGAAGCTGTGCTTGTCTATCAAATAAGAATTTGCTGCACACATTTTCACATTGCATACTTGTAATTTGTAATAGTGTTGCTAGTGTTGCTAGTGGTAGACAACATACTGTATATAAAGACAGAATACAAAAGACGTACAAAAAATTACAAAGGATTGTTAACATAAGATATGATGAGACACAAGCAGTGCAAATAGTATACGTGTGTGTATATGTGTATACATATATATTCTGTTGATGCACATATTCATCACTGATCATTTCCATTCCCCTCTCATAGGTTGGTGGGACCAGGAGCTGTATTATTAAGACATCAAGAACCTGTGCCTTAGGTATACAGACAGACTGTCTGGCAGCCAAAATATTGTTTTCTTAATCTTGGCACCAACTATTTCTTTGCTTTTGTGTCTATTTGAACATACACCAAACAGGGTTTGCCAAAGTTTGCACAAGTAGTAGCTGTGAATATCTTGAACTATTGCTGACTAAATCATATTAATGGCAACATTCACTGTAAATTATTGGCTATAAATAGCTATAAAATCGTGTCTGAAAGAATAATAAACCAGTATTTATGTTATTATATATTTTTTGTTTTAACTCTGAAAAATCAGATTGAGACTGATTTATTAGAGAGACCTTTCCAACAAGGCCAAAACAATTGATACAACGTTATATCATGTAAATTGCAATGTAATCCAAATCATCAACAATATGGGGTGGATAATAAGACTCATTATTTAAATATGATTTTTGTTTTCAAATTTGGGTCTTTAATAAAAACACAGTTTAAAACTGCTTGTCTACAATATGTAAATTAATGAATAGGTTAGTAGAAGATTATTCTTACCTACCCAATACATTTAATTTAGGATACTTGTGTGTTCTAACATGAAATAGTATAGAGATCTGGGCCCGTCTTTAGAAAACGGCTTAAAGTAGCTCTTAACTTGCCGGTTTAGGGCAGACTCTTGGTCTGCGTATAAGTCCTTAATTCCAGAAGTATTTTACAAAGCGTTTTAGCGCTAAAACCAGCTCATAAATCTGTGAAAAGTTAGGGGTAGTCAAGAGGACTCCTAAATCACTAAGACCAAATCAGAAACAATCCCAAAATGGCTCTTGCCGTCAATCCGCCACCGAACGTAACCATTTTAAAAACGCTTTGTGATAAGGAGCTCTTACAAAGGTATCGCCTTAATTGCGAGGGAATTCTGATATTCGTAGAGTTAGTTAGGGATGCGATTACTTCCACAACAAATAGAAATAACCCAATAACACATGAGATCAAGGTTTTGACAACTCTACGCTACTTGGCTACAAGGAAAATGCTGCTTTGCATCGCAGACGAACTGGGAATATCTCAGCCATCCGTCAGTTGAATATTGCATCAAACAATAAATGCCCTTCCAGACTATACATCGTCCATACATTCATACAGTTGCCTGTTGATCTTCGCCAACTTCAAAGAAACATAGCTGGACCACCCGTGTAGTCGGTGCTGTAGATGGGACACATACTGTAATTGCACAAATGATTACACCATGATAAGATGAATGCGCATTTCTTTACGAGCTGCTGGGCATGTAAGAGGCTAACAATTAGCTGAAAAGATCTTCACTTGTCAGTATGTCATTCTTGGTTTCAAGTTTAATCAGGGACACAACATTTTTATTTTCAAATCTTTATTTCAATACAGCAACATGACACAGTATTACTATGACGAATTCACTGACAGAGACCACTCCCCTATCAGCCAATAACTGTGGGCGTAGTAAGTAAGCTTGTTTGTGGAACGCAACATCATCAATAGCCACAGGGTCAAACCCGTCCTTTCACTTAGGTTCTCCCGATTCCTTACTAAAAGTTGTTTGCGGCAGTTTAGTGAATAGGTGTTAAGAGGAAACCCTAAGCTAGGAACTTTTACTGCTGTTTAGGAGTCTTCCTAGTGGTAAGATGAAAATGTTTTGTGAGTACGGCCCCTGTTGGATAAGCTTTCACAATTAACTTACTTTAGGTTGTCTTCATAATTGTATACATTGTAGTATTTACCCTGTGAATGCAATTCCAATGACGTGTGATTTAAGGACTCATTTAATAAAAACACAAACTCTACTCATTGATTAACTTTAAAAGGTTACGAAAATAGTTGGAAAAAAGCAGCAAGCAAATGGTAGAGGAATAAAATAATTAGCTAAACCCTAGCTCACCTTCTACACAGATTAAATCCACATGCTTTGCACCTGCTGAACACTAAATCTCTCAATAACACTACAAATGTGTAATGTTATCATTGGAAAGGACATTGATGTGCTTAACGAAAACTTGGCTGTAGAGAATTATTTTAATCTTCCATCCACCCAATACTTCCTCTGTCTTTATCTCAGATCTATCAGAGATACTCATGTCTGTCTGCTCTATGTCACCATTCACACAACTGCTGGGTGACTTTAAAATCCATGATGACAAATTTTCACTTTTTGCAGTGGAGTTTCTATCCCTCATGGACTGTTTTAATTTCATGCAACATGTAGTTTCCCACAAATGCCAAGTTCTGGACCTGGTGTTCTAAACTGTTTTTTTCCCCCTAAACCGTTCATCGCATAGATCTTGCCAATTCTGTGTAATGTAGCTGTGCCTTTAACCAAACAACATAAAAAAATGGACCATTACATACAGGAACATTAAGTCTGTCAGCGCACCTGTTCTAGGAAACAGACTTAAAACAAACAACAGCCTGGGCCTTCCAACCTTCTCTGCGAAGGAGTCATGGTGTTTCAATATGACACACCACTCTCTTCCAGTTTTGACTCTGTTGCCCCCCTGATAACCCAGTGTGTCTTCTTTGCTATATCTGCTCCCTGGTTTACCCCTTGAACAGCATTTGTTTTACTGACCGTCAACTGGAGAGGCATAATAAAAGATCTGATCTCCCAATCCACTTGGAGTCTTACAGAGAGCCTGAACATGAATACAAGGATGCTCTCAAATCATTCTAATATTCATAAACCTCATAAATACTAGCAAATTAACTCTCTTCTCCACTATTAACCAGCTACTTAGACCCCTGGAGCCCACACATTGAGCAGAAACAAATTGCAATTCTTTCTGGAGTTTTTCACTCTTTTTTTCAGTCTTAGATTTTGTCTATCTACCAACAACTCCAGTTATTCCCCTCCCTGTCTCTATCTCAGGATGTGGCTAATTATACCTCTACAGCCCTTCCGCTGGACTGCTGTTTATCCACCTTCTCTGCTGTTGGTGCAGAGTTGAACACCGGAGCAAAACCCTCTACCAGCTCATTCCTGGTCAAGGCCTGCCTGCCTTCCCTGTGCCCTCTTGTGGTGAACATAGTGAACTGTTCCTTGCAGGGTGCTACTGGTCCTCCCTCATTCAAGATGGCTGCAGTCACACCCACCTTTAAGCAGCAACGAACAACACCCAGAGGACGTCCATGACAACAGGCCCATTTCAAACCGGTGGTGGCTCCCAAGGCTCTTCTACAGAAAGTTGGTGACCCTGTGTTGTCTATTGAGGGCTGTTCCATCTGCCCATCCTCAGTGATCTGTAACATTGGAGTCATCTGTGATCCAACTCTCCTTTGAGTCCCACATCAAGTTTATCACCAAGTCAGCTTTCTTTAACCTCTGAAACATCTCACGGCTCTGCCCGTCCCTATTAGACCCGGCTGCAGTGGCCCCCCACACATGCTTTTGTAACATCACGTCTGGACTACTGCAATGGCGTCCTGTTGGGGTTGTCACGCAAAGCCTCGGCCCGGCTTCAGCATGTTCAAAACTCTGCTGCTACGTGCACCAAATCCTGGGGACACACTTCTTCCACGCTGTTACAATTTATTGGCTCCCTATCAAGTTCAGCATACCTTATAAGATCCCACTTCTTACCCTCCATGGCCCCCTCTTACCTTTCCAACCTCATTCATGTACACACCTCATCTAATAGTCTTTGCTCCTCCAACTCACTATCCCAAAAACTAGACTTTGTGTAATGGACTTGTTCTGGCTATCTCTTCACCTGGATTAGCATGGTCTTAATTTAGTTCTGGTATAATTTGTGGTGTTTTCGGTGCCATCATTGATTTTGCTTGAATTTTGGTGTTCAGTGTCTTTGGGTTTCTTGAGAGGCTCTTGTAAATGTCAAGTATTATCATTATTATTAATAAACCAAATGATAAAAACATACTTCTCACCCACTTCTGGATCTGAGGAGATAAAATAAGAAAAAAATTTAAACAAATGTACCATGAGCACCTAAAGTAAAAAACTACCCCCTCTGTGAAGCCTTTGTGAACTAATGCTTGCAGTGATATTTGTATTTTCTTCTATTGACACTAATTCATTTGGTAGAATTGCATCTAGAAATTATTAAATGTAAGTTGCTCAGTAAAGGTAACAAAATGTAAATGTAAAAAAACAAACACCTTTTAGCAATTTAGTTACATTTCCCTTTAAATACAGTTTAAGATGATGAGATGACTCACCTTGTAAATGCATATTCAGACCCCTTCCCTTTTATTACATTACAGCTTTGTTCTAAAAGTGTACAGAAAATCACATTTACCTAAATATTCAGACCATTTCAATCAGTACTTTGCTGAAGCCCCTTTGGCTTATGATGGTCAAGGTTGGCACACCTGTATTTGGGGTTGCTCTCATTACCGCTCAGGCTCTGTGTGGACAACAACTCCTGTGTTGTCTTGGATGTATGCATAGTGACGTTGTCCTGTTGGAAGATGAATCTTTGCCCCAGTCTGAGGTCCTGAACATTCTGGAACACTTTTCCATCAAGGATCTGTCTATACTTTGCACAACAATATTTTTCTCAATCCTGACTAATCTCCCAGTCTCTGCAGGTAAAAAACATCCCAGAAGCATTATGCTACCACCACCATGCTTCACTGTAGGGATGGTATTAGCCAGGTAATGAGCGGTGCCTAGTTTTCTCCAAACTTGATACTTGGCAGAAAACAGGAGTTCAATCTTCTCATGGTCTGGGAGTCCTTGGCAAACTGCAAGAGCTCTGTCAAGCGTCTTTACCTGAGTAGGGGCTTCAGTCTGCCCACGCAACCATATAATTTTTATTGGCGGAGTGCTAAAGAGATGGTTGACGTAATTGATTAGAAGCAATGAAAAACAAGCATATTGGTAAACATTTTGCTATTCAAGAGTTTAAGTAAACTTGCAAAATCTTCAATGGACAACTGCTGCTTGTTGAGGAATAATCAAAAGGAATGAGGAGACAGCTAAAGGAATGAGGAGACAGCAAAATGAATGTGTTGTACAGTACTTGTCAATTACCACACGATGGCGCCAATATGTTGGAAGAAATGATACATAGGCTACAGTGTGTAGTGTTCTTAATACACTGAACAAAAATATAATCAGAACATGTAATGTTTTGGTTTTATGAGCTTAAGAAGACAAGAAGAAGAAAACATGCCAAAAATGTTCCATGGGTACCAAGTAAATACCTTTCATACTCTGCGAACAAACATGTTTACATCCCTGACAAAAGTGGCATAATCAACTGTACAGCATAATGTGCAGTTTTGTCACACAGTGCCACAGATGTCTCAAGTCTGGGGGAGCATGTACCATCATGCGAATATAAGCAAACGACCAGGAAAGGTATGGGTTGTTTTTTTTATATATATATTTTGACACATGGACATTTGAGCGAATAGTATAAGTGACTGTCAAGTTCTTTGGGCTTTCCTGCCTCAATGTCTGCCCAAACTTGAAAAAGGCATAGAGAGCAACAGAGGACACATGGAACAACTCATCTCCTTCTTTGCAAAAACATTATCTTCTTTATTTTGTTATAGATTTCCACAAGTTTTTCCAATGGAGATTGTCAGCTTGATAACCTTTAACAACCCCATAAGAGAACA